>LBNU01009487.1:79852-114785 GCA_014162995.1 Artemisia annua
GTTTGAGTATAAATATCTCGTGTGTGTGTGTGTGTGTGTTGGTGACACTCGACATTAAGAGATCATAACCCTTTGTTGATTTCTTGTTAAAGTTCTTGATTCGTAGTTCTGCTCTAGAAATTGATTTACCGCATTTCTTCCAACACATATATACAGTTTAAGTATTTTAATTCTTATTTTAAGTAAATCATAACCACGATTTTGTTCATGCTGGATTAAAGAAAAAACTAATTATTTTCATTTCAAAAATAAAATTTAGTTATCTTCTACTTTAAAATCATTAACAAAATATGTGACCATACGTATCAAAGGAAAAAAAACATTAAAAAAAAGGATTTTTGTATGATTAATATCATTTTCTCGAGTAACAAACTTTACTATATTGTATACATATTACACAACCAGAGGCGTATACGTACGTGGGTGTGCGAGGTGTGATACGGGGCCTCAAAATATATACCCGTTATATATTTGGGGCTTCAAAATTCACTTGCATAAAAAATTATCAACATTGTACAATTTTATGTTGTATATATTTGTTAAAACTTAAGATAGATAATCAAAATACTACAATATGTTTTTTGTTTAAATAGTTGGTATAATGTATTTTTAACCATCATATTTAGTTATCGTATAAGCTTTCGCACAAGGCATCCGTTCGCTTAGCTACGGAACTATAAACAACATATAATTAAATGAAAATTTTGATCACTTAGTTAGAAAAGAAAAAAAATGTCAAGTTAGATATTTTTTATACCAGTTTTAAAAAGTCTCAAGTCTCAATTTGTTTATACGCATAAGTAACTACTGTTGGACCAGATATTCAACATGGTTTTTCAGTTGGGTGGCCAATTGGCCATCATAAAACTCAATACCATGTACTTCATCATTAAAATCATCTGCCTCCACATTAGAGACCAACTTCAGCTCAAATGTTACCAACACTTTAAATTATTTTTATAACGAGCACTCGATCGGCTTGCAACGATTGGTTTAATAGGTCGACGACTTAAATACATAGTACATTATATTAAAGTAGCATTATATCATAAAGGTGAAAAACTTAAAAAACAAGTGTAGTTTCGCTTTCCAACATCTCTCATTCACATTGTGAGTTAGCTTTGATTCAAAATGTGTCATCAAATTATAAACTTCTGTGGACAATTGGACACTCAATTGTATTTCTGACGTATCACTTGTGCTTCTTTCACAAGCAAAACTCAAACACCCTTATATCTTCAACCTTTTTTTGCATATATATATATAAGCTACTAACAATAAACATTAGTATAAGCTCAAATCTATTATATTACTAGGAAAAACAAACTTTACTTCCCCTTACCAAACACATTTCTAGTTAAGTTTGTGTGACGAATGGAGGGGTTCTACTCGGTTACCGGATATGGGCTATCAGGAACGATGTGGGAGGAAGTGAGGGAGCCTTTGATTGTGCCATTTATGAAGGCTATGGTGACAATGTGCTTAGCCATGTCAATAATGCTATTCGTGGAGCGTGTTTACATGGGCGTTGTTATCGTCATCGTTAAGTTGATGAAATATAAGCTCGATAAAAGGTATAAATGGGAGTCTATAAAGGAAGATTTGGAGATGGGTAACTCGGCTTACCCTATGGTGTTAGTACAAATACCTATGTATAACGAAAAGGAGGTATGAGTTTATAATTTTACTTTATACTAAGTTTTTAGATGTACATATGGAATTATGGAGTTTGAGAATTTTGGGGTCATTGTAGGTTTATCAACTTTCGATTGGAGCTGCATGTGGACTCTCATGGCCGTCTAATCGGATCATAATTCAAGTTCTTGATGATTCGACTGATCCGCTCATCAAGGTTTTTTCATCTGTCTATCAAATGAGTCTAATAAAAATATAAAAATTTGCTAATTTAATCACAGAGAATTTTAAATCTATAAGGTTGCATGTCACATGTTACAAAAACTGGTTTTCAGTTATGAACACAAACATATGAAAACCAAAATGCATGAAAATCTAGTTGACAAAAGGTTGCATATCACATGTCACATGATACGATTTTTCGAGTCTTGTGTATATTTAAAAAAAAAAAAAATGAAAACTGGACAGGATTTAGTAGAGTTGGAGTGCAAGAGATGGGCAGGGAAAGGAATAAACATAAAGTATGAAATCAGAGACAACAGAAATGGATATAAAGCTGGTGCGTTAAAACAAGGCATGAAACATTCTTATGTGGAGCAATGCGAGTTTGTTGCCATTTTTGATGCGGATTTCCAACCCGAACCTGACTTTCTTTGGCGCACCATCCCCTTCCTCACACACAACCCTGAACTCGCCCTTGTTCAAGCTCGTTGGAAATTCGGTATACATTTCATTTCATACCATCTCATTATTAGTACTACCAGAACTAAGTACTTAACTAGATCATACACTGCTATTTTTAAAACATAATTTGGATATATATGTTACAGTGAATTCAGATGAGTGTTTGATGACAAGAATGCAAGAAATGTCACTTGATTATCATTTTACTGTCGAACAAGAAGCAGGATCGGCGACACATGCATTTTTCGGGTTTAATGGTAATGGATTTGGACCCAAATGATCAATGATCTCTATCAAATTCAAGATTTATGAAACATTTTGTTAAATATAGGAACTGCGGGTGTTTGGCGAATTTCTGCTCTTAATGAGGCTGGCGGATGGAAGGACCGAACAACTGTGGAAGACATGGATCTAGCAGTCCGTGTGAGTCTCAAAGGATGGAAGTTTGTATACGTTGGTGACGTCAAGGTACGCACAATAAAAAAAACTTGGTGCTGCTCTTATTACTTGTGAATCTAACAATTTGGTGTTAAACTTGTAAGGTGAAAAATGAGTTGCCAAGTACTTTCAACGCATATCGTTATCAACAACATAGATGGTCATGTGGCCCGGCTAACCTTTTTAAGAAAATGATCATCGAAATTGCAACCAACAAGGTATTAATTTATGATTGACACTACTGATACTTTATAAAGTTTCTGTTTAATCAAAATGCTTATTAACTTCGTCTATAATGCAGAAAGTGACATTGTGGAAGAAGTTGTATGTGATATACAGTTTCTTCTTTGTTAGAAAAATCGTTGCACATCTTGTCACGTTTATTTTCTATTGTGTGGTATTACCCGCTACGGTTTTGGTTCCAGAAGTACAAGTTCCTATATGGGGTGCCATTTACATTCCATCGATAGTTACATTACTCAACGCAGTTGGAACTCCAAGGTCTTTTCACTTGCTGGTTTTTTGGATCCTTTTTGAAAATGTCATGTCTCTACATCGAACTAAAGGAACCTTTATCGGCCTTTTCGAGGCTGGAACAAGAGTTAACGAGTGGGTAGTCACCAAGAAACTAGGAGAAGCTTTGAAACCCAAAGCGGGTTCCAAAGCTACCAAGAAACATCGGATTCAAATATGGGAAAGGTAATTGCAAATTTTTGCAACACATCAATGGGCATGTTATTAGACGTAAACCCCATGGGCCACATACCTTATGATAGAAAAATTTGACCCAAAGGTTTCTTATTTTGCCCGGCCCTATTACTCTGCCCTGAAGGGGTGTTTATCAGTTCGGTTATCGGGTTGTTCGGTTTATTCGGTTAAACTTTTTTTTCTAGTTAAAACCAAAAACTGAACTGAATCGAATTTAAATTAAACTGAACCGAAAACCGAATTTAAATTAGATTCGATTTTTGGGTTAACCCACGTAGAAATATCTCTTGTTTCTTGGTTCCGTGGGTTAAAAATCTTAACCCAAAATTGTTAAACTTTTTAGTCTACAAAGCTCTTGTCCATAATTAATGGGCCACAAACCTTAACCCAACCCATTTTGTCACTAAAATATATAAATGAGCTCGTGTTGCTCAGGCCGACTAGATTCGGAAACTTGACCCAAATAATTGTCTTTTTGGTGGTCTGCTGAAGGAGATTTAACCATAATAACAGTATATCAACTTAATATTAATGTTTTTCTAACGTTTTCTTTTCCTAACAATTACTATTATCTATTCGTTGCATGACATGGACAGTGTACATATGCTCGAGATCATTATGGGACTGTATCTCTTCTTGTGTGGGTGCTATGACTTTTCGTTTGGGAACAACCATTACTACATATACCTCTTCATACAGTCTATCGCTTTCTTCATCGCAGGATTTGGCTACATTGGCGTTTTGGCCCCCAATTCTTGAAACAATTTGAAACGTGCAAGTTTTTAATCAGTTTAATCATGGGGCAGGTGTTGAAGTTGTCTATTTGTTTTGTTGTCTGAAATTTTGTTGCAAGGAGTCAAGTCATTCTTTAACTATACATGTGCATAAGTACTTGGAATTTGGTTGTTGAGTTATCTTTCGCACAATAATGAAATGATATGATGCAAAAACCATTTATGTTTTTAACCTTGAACTCACAAGAACACACCACTATTTGGGGACCATGCTATGTTAGTCGCCACTCCAATTGCGCTTGTGCAAACCTAAAGTCTTTTAAGCACATATCTTTCGACACTACAAACCTTCCTTCATGTATGCGTATTACCAAGGAACTTCTAAGATTAGGTGGGTTGTGAATCACATCGCGATCCATTTAGTTGGTCATGGATATTGAGTCCTATCTAAATTTCAATCCATTGACAGAACACCCTTTTAAAGAGGTTGTCTGTAGTTGATAGTACCTCATATTTGATTCACTAAATCTATAGTTGTCAAAAAAAATGAGGAACTAAAAGAATTGAGGAATGGTACCGGCACCGACTAGAAATCAAACCGTATATTAGATTCACTAAATCTATAGTTGTCAAAAAAAATGAGGAACTAAAAGAATTGAGGAATGGTACTGGCACCGACTAGAAATCAAACCGTATATTAGAACCATGATACGGTTCTCGGTTCTTGAAATTTCAAAATTTTGGTTCTCGGGACAGAACCGTCCAGTTTCGGTACTTTCTCGAAAAGAACACTCTTTTGAAAATATGAAATTATAGGTTTGATTGCGACTTTGTATACATGCAGCTTCAAAAAAATTAAAAATAAAAAATAAATATTACTAAGCCGTAACAAAAAATTTTAAAACCTAAAAACCCAAAAGAAATTAAAACCTAACCTTTAATCCATTCAAAATAACACCAAACTATCAATTTTACAATTACTAATATCATTCAAAAATTCAAATAACATCATTAACATGAAAGTAAGTTTTTTCTATATCCTTTTTCTTTTTTTATTGTCGTCATAACTGATTAAATACCATGTTACAATAAATGTGGATGAAATTGAAGATCTTTTGATTGATGACGAGGTTGTTAAAGAGATGAAAGAAGCGATATGAAGTTATAAAAGGAAACAAGTTACAAAGCATTAAGCGTTTTTTGAGGTTTCGAACACAAGTGCGTGCTCTTTATACTTTTGAACAATTATAAACTTCTGTTTTGATATTTTGTGTTTTTGTTTATGTTATTTTGAACAATTGAGATTATCGAAAAGAGTTGCATTGTTGGAAACATTTTTGTATGTGTTTGTGTTGTTATAGTATGTCCTTTATTAATGATAGACCAAAACGAAAAACTTGGGACAGTTCTCAATTCCACTTTTTTTTTAATTTTCGGTTCTTGGTTTTTCGGATTCCAGTACTTGGTCTATAGAATACATTAGTCACAAGGCACACAATGGTAAAATTATCTTTCACTTGTCCGCCAAGGGTTATTTTTAAGAGCATCTAACAAGAGCATATGCCATGTCCAAAAGTATCAGCAACTACCACAACTTGTGGCTCACTTACCCAAGAGGATATACCTTATATGCTGTCCCAATCCTATCTTCTTACAGCATCACAAGGCACACCAATTATATGACATCATGAATCTTAAAGCAGTGATTCTGAATTTAGTTTTAAGTTAACATGCACGAAGGAGATGTACTATTATCGCCTCTACAAAATCCAGACTCGTTTATATGCAGTAGCACGAAAGGAAATGGCAACATTTGTAACAAGAAACCAGCGATTCCCAACATCTTGGGCAACAAAAGAAAAAAACCAAAGCATTTTATTCCCAAACTAGTTAGTATAGACTTGAGGCACATCTCATGAATAATAAAAATAAAAAAGCACATCCCCATCGAAATGTGCTCGAGGACATGATTTTGTATTTTCTAGTGTGCTTATACTATAACAAGTCAATGCTTAAGTTACCATTGCAGCTTTAACTGGCATAAAGGAGTAAACAGATCAAGCCCTTGAGCCATTGAGGGAAATGTGGACACAAGACAGATGATAAAAGAAATCTACAAAAAAATGTAAAGAAGCCTAGCTTGAATCCTGTGCAAAGAACCAACTGAAAAAGAAGCAAAGCCAAAACTCACCAACACTAGCCTGCGAAAATTGTTGCTTGGACATACTCAGCAATATCCCATATAGCACACCTAGCTTCTCTTCGATTATCAAGAATGGCAACTTTCATCTATAATATTTCTTCCAATATGTCATAGTGACCATACCCATAAAACAGAACTTTGATTGAACTCTTCTCAAACTTGGTGTTGCTCTTATTACTCGTGAATCTAACAATTTATTGTTAAACTTGTAAGGTGAAAAATGAGTTGCCAAGTACTTTCAACGCATACCGTTATCAACAACATAGATGGTCATGTGGCCCGGCTAACCTTTTTAAGAAAATGATCATCGAAATTGCAACCAACAAGGTATTAATTTATGATTGACACTACCAATACTATATAAAGTTTCTGTTTAGTCAAAATGCTTATTAACTTCGTCTATAATGCAGAAAGTGACATTGTGGAAGAAGTTGTATGTGATATACAGTTTCTTCTTTGTTAGAAAAATCGTTGCACATCTTGTCACGTTTATTTTCTATTGTGTGGTATTACCCGCTACGGTTTTGGTTCCAGAAGTACAAGTTCCTATATGGGGTGCCATTTACATTCCATCAATTGTTACATTACTGAATGCAGTTGGAACCCCAAGGTCTTTTCACTTGTTGGTTTTTTGGATCCTTTTTGAAAATGTCATGTCTCTACATCGAACTAAAGGAACCTTTATTGGCCTTTTCGAGGCTGGAACAAGAGTTAACGAGTGGGTAGTCACCAAGAAACTTGGAGAAGCTTTGAAACCCAAAGCGGGTTCCAAAGCTACCAAGAAACCTCGGATTCAAATATGGGAAAGGTAATTGCAAATTTTTGCAACACATCAATGGGCATGTTATATAGATGTAAACCCCATGGGCCACATCCCTTATGATAGAAAAATTTGACCCAAAGGTTTCTTATTTTGCCCGGCCCTATTACTCTGCCCTGAAGGGGTGTTTATCAGTTTGGTTATCGGGTTGTTCGGTTTATTCGGTTAAACTTTTTTTCTAGTTAAAACCGAAAACTGAATTGAATCGAATTTAAATAGAACTGAACCGAAAACCGAATTTAAATTTGATTCGATTTTTGGGTTAACCCACGTAGAAATATCTCTTGTTTCTTGGTTCCGTGGGTTAAAAAGCTTAACCCAAAAGCAAGTTTTTATTGTTAAACTTTTAGTCTACAAAGCTCTCGTCCATAATTAATGGGCCACAAACCATGACCCAACCCATTTTGTCACTAGAATATATAAATGAGCTCGTGTTGCTCAAGCCGACTAGATTCGGAAACTTGACCCATATAATTGTCTTTTTGGTCTGCTGAAGGAGATTTAACCATAATAACAGTATGTCAATTTAATATTAATGTTTTTCTACCATTTTCTTTTCCTAACAATTACTATTATCTATTCGTTGCATGACATGGACAGTGTACATATGCTCGAGATCTTTATGGGACTGTATCTCTTCCTGTGTGGGTGCTATGACTTTTCGTTTGGGAACAACCATTACTACATATACCTCTTCATACAGTCTATCGCTTTCTTCATTGCAGGATTTGGCTACATTGGCGTTTTGGCCCCCAATTCTTGAAACAATTTGAAACGTGCAAGTTTTTAATCAGTTTAATCATGGGGCATATGTTGAAGTTGTCTATTTGTTTTGTTGTCTGAAATTTTGTTGGAAGGAGTCAAGTCATTCTTTAACTATACATGTGCATAAGTACTTGGAATTTGGTTGTTGAGTTATCTTTCGCACAATAATGAAATGATGATGCAAAAACCATTTATGTTTTTAACCTTGAACTCACAAGAACACACCACTATTTGGGGACCATGCTATGTTAGTAGCCACTGCAATTGCGCTTGTGCAAACCTAAAGTCTTTTAAGCACATATCTTTCGACACTACAAACCTTCCTTCATGTATGCGTATTACTAAGGAACCAAAAGAATTGAGGAACGGTACTGGTGCCCACTAGAAATCAAAACGTATATTAGAACCATGATACGGTTCTCGGTTCTTGAAATTTCAAATTTTTGGTTCTCGGGACGGAACCGTCCGGTTCCGGTACTTTCTCGAAAAGAACACTCTTTTGAAAATATAAAATTTTATAGATTTGATTGCGACTTTGTATACATGCAGCTTTAAAAAATAATAATAATAATAAATAAAAATAAGAAATAAAAAAACCTCATTACTAAGCTGTAACAAAAAAAAGATTAAACCTAAAAACCTAAAATAAATTAAAACCTAACCTTTAATCCATTCAAAATAACACCAAACTATCAATTTTACAATTACTAATATCATTCAAAAATTCAAATAACATCATTAACATGAAAGTAAGTTTTTTCTATATCCTTTTTCTTTTTTTATTGTCGTCATAACTGATTAAATACCATGTTACAATAAATGTGGATGAAATTGAAGATCTTTTGAATGATGACGAGGTTGTTAAAGAGATAAAAGAAGCGATATGAAGTTATAAAAGGAAACAAGTTACAAAGCATTAAGCGTTTTTTGAGGTTTCGAACACAAGTGCGTGTTCTTTATACTTTTGAACAATTATAAACTTCTATTTTGATATTTTGTGTTTTTGTTTATGTTATTTTGAACAATTGAGATTATCGAAAAGAGTTGCATTGTTGGAAACATTTTTGTATGTGTTTGTGTTGTTATAGTATGTCCTTTATTAATGATAGACCAAAACGAAAAACTTGGGACAGTTCTCAATTCCACTTTTTTTTTAATTTTCGGTTCTTGGTTTTTCGGATTCCAGTACTTGGTCTATAGAATACATTAGTCACAAGGCACACAATGGTAAAATTATCTTTCACTTGTCCGCCAAGGGTTATTTTTAAGAGCATCTAACAAGAGCATATGCCATGTCCAAAAGTATCAGCAACTACCACAACTTGTGGCTCACTTACCCAAGAGGATATACCTTATATGCTGTCCCAATCCTATCTTCTTACAGCATCACAAGGCACACCAATTATATGACATTATGAATCTTAAAGCAGTGATTCTGAATTTAGTTTTAAGTTAACATGCACGAAGGAGATGTACTATTATCGCCTCTACAAAATCCAGACTCGTTTATATGCAGTAGCACGAAAGGAAATGGCAACATTTGTAACAAGAAACCAGCGATTCCCAACATCTTGGGCAACAAAAGAAAAAAACCAAAGCATTTTATTCCCAAACTAGTTAGTATAGACTTGAGGCACATCTCATGAATAATAAAAATAAAAAAGCACATCCCCATCGAAATGTGCTCGAGGACATGATTTTGTATTTTCTAGTGTGCTTATACTATAACAAGTCAATGCTTAAGTTACCATTGCAGCTTTAACTGGCATAAAGGAGTAAACAGATCAAGCCCTTGAGCCATTGAGGGAAATGTGGACACAAGNAAAAAAAAAAAAAAAAAAAAAAAAAAAAAAAAAAAAAAAAAAAAAAAAAAAAAAAAAAAAAAAAAAAAAAAAAAAAAAAAAAAAAAAAAAAAAAAAGGTGACCATGGATCATAATAGGATGGCTCTTAACGTGATACAACTAAGGCATGCATACACATCTTCTAAATTTGATCAAAAGACAACACGTGTGCAGGGGCGGAGCTATTAAGGGACCGGGAAGGGTCCCGGCCCCCCTAGGCTTAAGCCCGTTAGTGTATTTTTTCGCGATTTCATATGTTATTCCGGAAAAAAAATTGTTTCGGCCCTCCCATTTATTGTTCTTCCAGAACAAAAATTGTTTCGGCCCTCCCAAAATTTTTTTTCTAGCTCCGCCACTGCACGTGTGACAAATTGAGGAAGAACTAACAATGATGACATATAGGCTGCAGAACTTACTTAAGAATATGAGAAGCCATTAATAGCTCAGGTTCTCCACCCCATACATAAGGTTTCTCGATCCTCTTGACATAGACGTCAAAGTCTCCTTCGATAAACCTTGAGAAATACAAAGAATAAGATAACTTTATGACAAATTGCAACAGTTAGGATAAGAAGAAGAAGAATTCAAAGAAACTTACCATTCAATCTCTTTTCGCCTCTTAAGTAACTCATCAACAACCTGCACATCCCAGTTCACATTGAAGGGAAACGAACACATAAGATCCATGAATATTAACAAAACAATAAATTACTTGAGCTCTTAATTCATCAGCAAGTTCTCTCTGTCGATTCTCGTCAGGAGCCTCCTCCTGCCATTTTCAAGCAAACCATATGCGCTATTGCTCTAAATAAACATCTCCCATCTGCTGGAACCCCTGTAAAGCTTCTAACTTTCAGAATCTACTCATATCAATCAAAGTATCACAAAAACAACATGAAAACAAGTAAACCAGAAAGATCACTAGCCTATAATTTTTCACTAGCTTTGCCAAGAAAAACACCAAAGTTGAGAACTTTTCACACCCTAACCTTGTTAAAATCCAAAAGACTAAACCTTTATTATAAATAACGAAAATCGCATGATTCTAATAAACAAATACGTAGTATAAAGCTAATTTTAACAGATTACCAAAAAGCTGCAAATCAATTTCAACTAAACAGAACTCAAACACATTATCTCTGTTTTCTTCAACACGAAAAACAAAACAAGAAAATAGTATCACCATAGTTACCAATATGATATGGCCTAAGGTATTATTCCAACCTTGTTTCGGCTTATGTAGCAGGCTTATGGCTTATGTGGTTTTTGGCATATGTTTCACAAGCTCACTTTTTATGGCTTATTTTGAAAGTTTCTGGCTTATATAAGCTTATCATGTCATGATAAGCTTATAAAATCTCACAAGTTTCAAAATAAGTCACAAAAAGTAAGCTTATGAAACATAAGCCCGAAACCACATAAGCCATAAGCCTGCTACATAAGCCGAATCAAACAACCCATAAATTACCAACAAAAAAAAAACACAAACATTTTCAAAACAAGAAACATAAACCTGTTATTTTGTAGTTTGATGAAGAATCTGATACAACAGTAACACAACTTTCAATACTTTTTATTATAGTTTTATCATCACCACCAGTACCACCATTATCTTCATCTTGAACCTCAGCCTCAACTACAGGAGCAGCAGCACATATGCCAAACAACAACCACGCGGTCTGAGGGCGGTGCAACCAACGCGCCGGCCTCACATCCCACGCCACGTTCCACGACCCTTCACCCGCCGGCCTCAGGCTATACTTTCCGGTACAGCTTCCTGCATGCCATACCGACAAGTCGGAAGAATAGTAGTTCACGGTTGCAGGTAGGAGTAGTTTGATCGGGAAGCTAGCATCTGCGGTGGTGGAGGTGGTGATGTAACGGTGGTGGTAGCGGTGGCGGTTGAAATGATGAGAAGTGACTGCGTAGTGAGATAGTGGTGAAATGACGTCGGCGAGCATTTATTTATTTATTTACGGTGGTTTATGACGGTGACGGTGGCTGGAGCATTTTCCGGTGTGTGTGTGTGTGTGTGTGTGTGTGTATATAGGGGGTGGGGATATGAGGGGTTTAGATCGACGGCTGTTAATGGAGGATGAGGTGCACGTGTTTGTCACGTGATATGGGGTTGGTGATGCCTTCACGTGTTCTTCAAGAAACTCTCCAAATATTTACCCAATCCCCATGCTTGTCAATTGTTCATCTTCCACTTTATTCAAACGAACATGATTTGCACACTCTATAAAATTATCGGGAGACTTTAATTTAGTATGTTTGGACATTTATATCCTCATAGTTACCCTTACATTTTCACACATGTGAGGGTATAAATGTCTAAACACACTACATTGGAGTGTCTCAATCAATTAGGAGAGTGTGCAAATCATCTCTCTTATTCAAAAGTGCTTAAATAAATGAAAAAAATCGTTTTTACTATGACACAATAATACAGTAATTACACACAGAGACACCTCGCGAGCTATTCAAGATTGATTTATAAGCTACTCGAAATTGACTCGATTTAAAAAGCTCGAGCTCGAGCTACTCAGTATATTTTTGGGTCAAGTTCGAGCTTTAAAATATTCGACTCGTTAAGCTTGCGAGTTTTATCCTATTATACACATGTAGTAACTTAATTTTCACAAATTCGAGCCGAGTCGAGCTTGATAGTTAATTCTTCATCGAGTTCAAGCTTGACATATGGAAACAGCCAAGCTCGAGCTTGAGTTTTTTTATGGCAAGTCAAGTTCGAGATTGAAATCTAAAGCTCGATCGAACTCGAGCCGAATTTTGAGCTCGAGTTTTAGTATTTGAGTCGAGTTCGAACTTGGCAGCTTCGTTTAAAAATGTGCTCATCATTTCGTAAATTGCGTGCATCATTGCATTGAATTTAGGATTTCGCATCATGGTACCTAATGCGAGGCCATCCCAAAATGCGCATTAGACTGCAATTTGCCGCATTTGTGTAATGCTATCAATGGTCACAATTGTCGCAGAATGGAATTTAGGTCATTTTGTAAAAAATAAACCATTAGAAGAAGATAGGAATCTTTTAATGGACTTCAAAAAATAGAAGTTGTTTAAAGATGTTTAAAACAAACATAATAACGACATCCAAATTACCTTTCAGTTCATGATCATGCACCATTAACATTATTTGAGATCCCGCAAATAATCATCTTATTCTATCTTCATGTTGTGCAAGAGTTTATATTTTTCTTTGATCAGACACAACAATACATGTTAAATAATTGAGCTAGAATCATATGTGTGATTCAAATTTGACTAAAATTACTTTTGCTATTGAATTAGTAATGAATGAATTAAGATTGTTAACCACTAGTATAACTTATCAGCATACCTTTAATACATTATAGCATCATGTTATCATGTATAAGTATAGGATGGACTTTAATCTTTCATGTTCAACCGATTGACCGCTAACAATAACAAGGATCTAGCAAGAAATTATGGAACTCAAGATCCAAAAATTAAAAATAAAGTTACATGTTCATCTTGTTCGAAAGTATCTAAAAGAGGAGAGTCTTGTTTAAAAACAACATTTAGTTGGAGTTTATAATGTTGTTTCTTAGTATTTTATGTCATGACTTACTGACTTATTTGTTTTACAAATAGATTTATTTACCTATTTTTTTATATCTAAATGCCTTATTTGTAAACTTATTGCATTTACTTCGTAATTTGTTTAATATACTACGTATAAATATTTTTTGTATTTTCTAATACAAAAAGCATCCCGTCCAAAATGTGGTTGCGTTTGCAACGCGCATCACGCATCGGCCTTCGGGACCTTTAACGCATTCGAATCACAAAACGCAATTTTAAACCAAGCTTGGCAGTATTCGGCTCGTTTACACCCCTACTAACAATATTTATTAACTAAACAAAAAGTAAAAACCACTCTTGCGTTAGCGATATATTGACATACACTTCCATCGACAAATTTTATAGTGGTTAAAACCGAAGACAGAGCCCAAACATAGTTGATTTAACAAGCATCTAGTACAACAACACTCACACACAAAATCATCAAATTTTGGTATGTAGAGCCGACTACCAAACTATCTCCAAGTCGGCCATGTGGGAACCAACATAGATGTAATGGTGTCTGACGCGTGAAAAGTTTGTGGTCTACACATGGTGCATTCATCACTACGCACAATCGAGAAATGGCTTGAACTTTTAAAAAACATGTTTAATTTTATGTCTACATTTGCATGGTTACATTTTACTTGTTGTAGATAAGTGACTTACTTTTGACGAACTAATAAATATTGGCACACATAGTTAGAAATGAACTTAGTTATAAGTTTATGTGTCTCAATCTTTCTGTTTCATTAAAGCATCGGTGGAGGATTGGGTCTTGTGGCTTGATACGTCGTCCTTCTCAAAGAATGTTCGAGTTTTTCTTGAAGCTGTGGGAGGGGTTCTTTTATGGTCCATATGGAATTTTCGAAATCGGCTGATTTGGGATAATGTTGTTTCCCAATCATATTTGTGGATTTCTTCTAGAAATCCTAATTTTAAACTTAGTTTGGTAGGTTGGTTGCAAAAACTTCACAAAATAAATCCACAAGATGAGTTGGTTGTGTTTGATTGGCTTAATAAAAACCAAGAGAGAGAACCTATGCCCAAATACACCAATCAAACACATCCAACTCGTTTTGTGGATTTATTTTGTGCAAGTTTTTTGTGGGTCTAACATCACTCATAGCTAATATATCTTCTTTGTAATTGTTTCTAGCTCTAGTTTTAATATAATATCGATGTTCAAAAAAAAATAATAAATAAAAAATAAATAAAAACATCAGTGTTATCCACGAATGTTGCCATCTTTTGATGATTTTACGATTTCTAAAATCTCGTTAGCTATGAAAAAACATCTTGCAATTAGAATGTTCATTCAGAAAATTGTGCTTAAGTAGTACATGTTGCATTATATGGATTCACAGTCTCACAAAACAACAAATTATGTCACATAACTTTAAGCACAAAATTAACATAATATTGTACTCTCTTCGTCTTAAAATAAGTGTTTACAATTCTATTTTTGATCGTTACTAAAATAAGTATTCACTAGAATAAAGACTTTAGTCAGTAAATTGGCATTTTAATTGATAAAAAGTATAGTCAATACATATTTCTAGAACTAGGTGCATTTTCAAAACATACAATTTTTATTGACAAATAGACATTTTTATGGAACAAGTAGAATCCATCATTCCGGCTAATTAAAAGCCACTTGGACCAATAAGAACCGCTGGGTAACATGCATACGTGGAATATCAAGGGCATCATGTTTATTTGGTTAAGTCGTGGAAGGCAACAATTCAAGAAAATAGAAAATATGACAAATGGTTCCTACTTTCGACGTTGACAAAGAATCTCTTTTTTTGACAATTTGCTGGTAGGACGAGTTCGATAATTCATTTAGGTAGAGGCTAGTAATGAACGTGTATTATAAGTTATATTTATATATCTTAAACTTTAACATCCAAATCTTCAATAATTATTAGTTAGATTATATCCAGCTGTCTTATTAAACCATATTGATAAACATGTGATGGAATTGAGTATAATAAATATGAAAAGGGATCTTTAAGCTAGAAATTTAATCTTTTATTAATGATATGGATGTAAATGATGGGCAATGGGTTTAATGAGGTTGCATTAAACAACACTAATTTTCTACATCTAGTACTTGCTCTACTCTAATGATCATTTGAGGCTTTCTTACTAGACTCATGTAATGTGCATCAATTCCTTCATTCCGGATTAAAAGTTTGGAGTGTGTTTCCTATAAATATGTATAAGCTTATCGCGTTGTTTGAAGCAGATAAGTAGTTTTGAGTGTTTGTGCATGATTTCCTAACAACCGAGGCATGGAATGTAACCCACTCTATGTCTATAAAATGCTTAAGAGTTTCTATCTCAGCCATGAACATACATAATAAATCTGAGGAATGGACAGATTTTATCTGGTGCAGATATAGCTTTTTGCTACCAAAACCATTGTATCAGGTCCAAAGATTTAGTCTATTTTAAAGATTTTAATAGAGAATGTTTAAGACTTTAAGGTGTGATTCACCTTGACCATATATATGTCTCTAACCCTTTTTTTAAGTTGCATCAAAATATCAGCCACTGATTTTTTATTTTATTTTTTATTTTTATTTTTTGCCAAAGCTAAAGAGAAACAAAACCATTAAGATTTAACAAAATAAAGACAAGGCATGAATTCCAATAGAGAAAGACAAAGGAAAAACAATGGAAATGGTTTTTTGTGAGATCCAAATAGAAGAAAAAGAAGATGAAAAGGACAAGAATGACATAGAGAATGTGGCATTCTAAGAGTAGTAGTAGCTATTATGGTGACATTGGCCTCACGGTGGGAGGTAGAGATCAACGCAAGGGAAACTCTATTGTGGCGGTAGCTATCGACAAGGATAAAAATAGCCAACATGCTCTCAAATGGGCTATTGAACAACTTCTTGGCCGTGGCCAAACCATTGTCCTCATTTATGTTTATAACAAAACTTCCGCCAGAGGCAACTTTTCTCCCCCTCGCATTATGAATTTCTGCATGATGCCTAATTTATTACCAAAAATATGCAATAAGTTTTCATATATGCTTGAAAAATGATGAAATTCTGATGGACTAGGACATGAGGTTGATCAAGTGTTTTGGATGCAGGGGCAGGGCCTGATGGGGTAAATAAGGAAATGCACATCAAAGATTTGCTCATTTCTTTCCGTTGCTTTTGTATGCGTAAACATGTACGCATCTTTCTGCCTTTTTTGATAGAAGAATGTGACTTTCTCGGAGAAACATTTATTAAGTTTGTGTCTTTGTAACTTCTATCTCTCATTCTTTCGTATCTGTTACGCAGAGGTTGCCATTTCAACCCATGTGAATGGTTCGATTTAGGCATTTAGCTTACATTATTCGTATTCACACAAATTAATAATAAGAGATTAAAAACATTGGCAAGAAGGTTATTGGGTCAACCCAACCCGTCTTGACCCGTTTCAACTCGCAAAAATGTCACGTCTTTTGACTCAAACACATTTTGACCCATCAGCCAATCCGTCCAGTTTGCTATTCTAATGTTGCATGACTAAATCTTTTTCTGGTTGCAGGTACGATGCATTGACGTTATACTGGAAGATACCAACATAGCAAAAGCATTAGCAGAATACGCTTCTCAAGCTGCAATAGAGTTCCTAGTGCTAGGCGCATCCTCACGAAATGGTTTCATCAGGTGGTAATATTCTTCTATATGCATCAGTTCCTACATTTTACAAGAAATGAATGTTCTGACTAATCGATTGTATTTGGTTTCCATGGAAGATCAAAGACTTCTGATGTTCCCAGCAATGTCATGAAGGCAGCCCCGGATTTCTGCACTATCTATGTCATCTCCAAAGGAAAGATATCAAGTGCAAAGAAATCTGTAAAGCCTGCGCCATTTGTTTCTCCGTTGCATGATCGCATCCGGGAGCAATCCACTGCTGCTGATGCCGCCATTGCTGCCACCACTGACAGACTCGTATTAGTTGCATCTGCCAGGAGTAGTTCTCAATCTATAGGTATGTTATTTATTTTTACTGAAAGGCTTAAAACGGCAGGGAAACACCGACCCCGTGCACCTTATATTGGGTGCTAACTGACCCTTCCCCAAGGACCTAGCCCCAGGCAATGAGCACTTGTTTCATTGACGTTTAGCCATGAGTTGACTACAATCTGTCTTTGAACTGTAAATAGGTTGGCAGGTTGACCCTAACCCATTATTTCCGTGTCGTGTTTGGATTTTTTACCCCCTGTATTCATTCAAATTAGACTTTGAGCAACTTTCTACCCTTTGTATACATTCGAATTTTCACCTAAACCCATAAAACAGAACTCCAAATCGGCATGTTTTTTTTTTTGAAAAGTCGTAAAATCATTCATATATAAATGGGATGAAATTGTTACTTTAATCATTCTGACTCAATTTTACTACATGTTAATTTTTCTTGCACGTGACAGAAAACGTGTTGGCAGCATCAGAAAAGATACCGGAGAAGCCACGTCCAGTACTTGAAGAGCTTGAATCGTTCAAGTAAGTAAGTTTTCTGGAAGTGGATTATGGAACGGATGTGTGTCTAAGAATTATTCCTGAACTAATATTCGATATACCAGATCGCCGTTTACTAGACCCGGAAGAGCAGAAAATGCAAAATTGGTGTTACTTGGGGAGCTTCCAGAAAGCGAGACTGATATATCTTTTGTAAGTTCTGGAAGGCACAGCACAGATCCGATGTCTGTTTCTTTGTACAATGACTTGGACTTGGGCACAGCTCGTATATCGAACAGTTTAGATCAATGTCTCGATGAATTATCATCTTCTCCTTGGGAGAGCAAAGGTTCACAATTTGTGGTAAACAATCCCATCTCAGTGATTTAAATTTTTAAGTTTTCAACATAGGTTAAATACAATAAGTTAACTACATAAGAATCGTGTAGAATGGATTAATTACAAAGGTCAAAAATCAGAACTCATAAAAAGTATGTTTGTATTGCATAAAACCTTCTAAATTGTGTTTGCGGCGGACTCAAGTTGATGGCTTACACACATTCCCATTTTGCCGATTTCATTTCTAACAAATTCGAACAATTAGTTTACTAAATCATACTAGTCTTCAACTTCTTAAAATACATATTGCAGCACATACTGCAAGTGAATGATAATGAAACCATTATTGTCCATACAGGATGAGTCCGACAGTGAAATGAAAAGGCTAAAGATGGACCTCATGAGAAAAGTGGATTTATATAGCTCCGCCTGCAAAGATGCGCTTACCGCAAAACAAAAGGTGGCTTAAAAATGTAACTTTCATCATGCTGCCTTTAGTATGTTGACTTTACTAACTTTGATCATGTTGACTTGTTATGACCACTGACATGACATACTAAAAGCTTTAGAAAGTTATATACCATTTTTGGGTAAATAAAACATGTTGCCTTTTTTAATCAAACTGAAGTATGCTACCTAGGACTTTCTAGTTCAACATGTCAATTAACTTTATAATCTGATTAATGCAAATGACATATTCACAATAGGCAGGAGAACTCGAACTATGGCGTATGGAAGAACAAAAAAGAATGGATGAAGAGACAAGGGAGATGACAGAAAAAGAAAAGAAAAGGAATCAGGCAGCCATAGAAAAAGCCGATGCATCAAAGAGAATAGCAGAACTTGCATCATATAAACGAGTAGCTGCTGAAATGAAAGCACTTGGCACAGAGGATGATCCAAACCAATTTAACTACCACAGATACACGATTGATGAGATCGAAGAGGCTACCGAGTATTTTTCACAATCTAGAAAGATTGGGGAAGGGGGTTATGGTCCTGTTTATAAAGGTAGGCTTAGCAATACAACAGTTGCGATTAAGGTTTTACGTTCAGATGCTGTGCAAGGAAGATCACAGTTTCAGAAAGAGGTAATGATCCAAATAGAATATCAGCGGTTGCTTCTAATCAGTTTTCAATGTTAGTTTAAACATAATATGCTTCTTTTTATGACGTCCAATAATCAGTTTCATAAGAGCGGCACTTTTCACACGAATGTCCTTTTTGGTCACTAAATAATCAGTTTCATAAGAGCGGCACTTTTCACACGAATGTCCTTTTTGGTCACTTCATAGTACAATGACTGAAATAGAAATAAAATGCACGTCGTTATTTTAAGGAAATAACCCTTTATACACTGTAGTAAACTCAATTAAAATTGGCCAAACACCCGAACAGCTTGTTAACTGATTATTACAACTTCAAACAGAAAAAACACATCAAAACACTTCTCCTACAACCCTTACAGGTTGCAGCTGATTATCTGGTTATGGTTAATTAAGAAGTAAGATCACATATTTACTTTCTAACCCGGCCGTTTTTGTTTCTAAAAGCTTGTTTATAAGCTGAATGTCTTTTATTGGTTCATGATAGGTAGAAGTATTAAGCTGCATGCAGCATCCAAATATGGTAGTACTTCTTGGAGCCTGCCCAGAATACGGTTGTCTGGTCTACAAATACATGTCTAATGGCAGCTTGGAAGATCGGCTATATAGAAGAGGGAACACCCCACCTTTATCATGGCAAATGCGATTCAAGATTGCATCAGAAATTGCTACTGGCATTTTGTTTCTTCATCAGACCAAACCTGAACCTATAGTTCATCGTGACTTAAAGCCTGGTAACATACTTCTAGACAAAAACTTTGTAGGCAAGATAAGTGATGTCGGTCTAGCCAGACTACTACCTCCTTCAGTAGCTGATGACATGACTCGGTTCCGTATGACATCAGCAGCTGGGACAATGTGTTATATTGATCCGGAGTATCAACAGACGGGGATGCTTGGGGTGAAATCAGATGTTTATTCTTTAGGGATCATGTTGTTGCAGATGGTTACAGCCAGACCAGCAGTGGGTTTGAGTCATCATGTTGAAAAGGCTATTGAGAAGGGGACGTTTAGTGAGATGTTAGACCCGTCTGTGCCTGACTGGCCTCAAGATGAAGCGTTGGGGTTTGCTAAACTAGCATTGCATTGTGCTGAACTTAGACGGAAAGATAGACCGGATCTAGGGAAGGAGGTTTTGCCTGAGCTTGCTAGATTGAGAGATCTTGGTCAGGAGTCCATGGCTTCATTTACAGATGTCTTTTTTTCATTTTCTTGAGTGATAATTACCTGGTGACGGTTTTATATTTTTTGGTCTATTTACTTAGGAATGGGTCGAGTTAGGTTGTGCTTTCTCTGAGGACCGATAAAAAATATTAAGCCAAAAACGGCATAGGTCCAATGGGTTGAAAGACCCCCAAAAAGTATCTTTGGTACATATAACCTCCTAAATCGTTGTATTCAAATATTCAAATTTACGGATTATTTGTTTATATTTTTGTTAAGAAATGGACATAACGTGTTCATGGGTCAACCCAACAGTAATTGTTATAAAAAAATGACTATTTCTATATGAATCTTGGTATGACCCGTTTACACAACCTGGCCGGCATGCTAACTCTATAGCCATGACATATAGTTCACAAGATGTCCTTGAATCTAAGTACCGCTAATAATGAGTAATGCAGGATGCCGATAACTCATCACAAAGCAATGCAAGCTCAATGCCCGTGTAGAAAGGTTTGTCAAATACCGTTGACTGAAACCTGCGTTGCAAACCAACCATTATATTATAGAAAGGTTACTGATGAGCTCCCATGTTCCCAATGATTCATAGAGTAAAAGTATATATAGTTCCTCAATTTTGTTCTCAGAATAGTTAAAAAAAAACGTACTATACCCACTTTATTAGTGGTCCAACACCCAACTGTATTCTAGAGAACTGGATCTAGTTCCCAATGATTCATAGGTTGATATTCAATACTAATTAGAAGGGATCTAGTTCATTTTAAACAATAATTAGGACGTGAATAAAATGGTATACGACTTTTAGGCTTTTAGCTCTGATTATTATGGTCACATTGATATCAAAGTTCAATACAGTACATTGCTTTAGTGCTCTCATATCTACTATAGTATGTGGTCCAACTCCAACTTTTCACAATTCACATATCCATTATCCATTAAAGTTGGAAATTGGGCCAGTTGAACATTATCGTATTTGAATAATCTAGCTGCACATTTCACGTTGATGGTACGAACACTTCATTGTTAAGATTACTGTTGATTATATTAAAGATGAGTTTGTCCCACAAAAAAATATGACTTGATAAAATGTTAAAAGACCGGCTCTGAAAAACTACTACCATGTTATGTTTCACGACAAAAGAAGGGACATATGAATTCAATATTGTGATGGGTCATTCTTTTATTTCCAAAACGTGCAGGACAATGACAAGTTACCAACGTTGGTCTACCATTTATTTTATTTGATCCAAGTAAATCCTCAGGTCCTCAACATATTGTTAGTTTCATCAGTAATTTTATATTAGGGTATAAAATGACTTTGGAGGATGGTGTATGATGAGGGGAATAGAGAGGAGTGAAAGATGATCCTTCTTGGTCCCCTCAATACATCATCACAGGAGGATAGGTTGGTCATCATGGGAGGTGGGTGTTTCCAATCAGTTGAAGCTTTTCTAGAGAGGGAAATGTAGGCTAATTGGAAGAACCCTTCCATGGATGGGTATGGGTTCTTAGTGAAGCCACACATATCCCCTATCTTTCAATTGTGGATGCAGGTTGAATGGATTGATGAGGGATGATGTGGAAATGTAGCTAGATGGTAGGTGCATATTCTAAGGTGAATTTGAGTTGCTAAACTGGCATGGTTTATGTTAAAGTGCAGTTTGGCTAATGGCTGGGAATGCTCTATTTTTGGCAGTGTTTTTGTTCTCTGTGCGATATCGGATGATACACTGAATCAGTTCTCGGATAGTCAGTTAGTATTTTGTAGTTCTCTGGTTTTGTTGTTTCCAGTTTATGATTGAATGTATTGTAAGAAACTATGGATGTGTTTTAATAATATAATTCACCTTTTTGCACCAAAAAAATATTAGGGGATAAAAACAGTTAAAATGGACGATAACGTATAAAAATGGACGAAAACGTATAAAAATGGACGAAAACGTATAAAAACGGAAAACGTATAAAAACGGATAAAACGTGTGAAAACAGAGAAAAACATATGAAAACGTAAAGAAATGGACGAAAACGTATAATAACGAACGAAAATGTATAAAAACGGATGAAAACGGATAAAAACAGATAAAAATGTATAAAAACGGACGAAAACGTATAAAAAGGAGGCTCAGGTTCAGTTTGATCAGTCGTTACGTACTTCCTTAGAGAAGATTGTTACCGCCTCAGGGCCGGGGTTTGGTGATTGGCAGTGGCGGCTTGCAACTCTTCCAATCAAGTTGGGTGCCCTTGGTATCCTTTCAGCAGGTGATATTATCCAGTATGCTTTTCTCGCCTCTCATATGCAAACGAGTGATCTACAGGACAAGATACTGAATAAAACTGGTAATGTCTCCTATGGTCCTTCTTTTCAGCATGCTCTTAATACTTTCAACATTACTTGTAACATGAACGCTTTTTCTGTCACCAATGGCGCTTCTGCCCCCCAAATAATGAAAACCTTGGCAAAGTGTTACTTTGGTGTCATTGAGAAAGACCTTGTTTCTAAGTACTCGCTGAGTCCAAGACAGGTAGCTATTCTTGGTTGTATACGCGCCCCACATGCACAGGATTTTCTTTTCACCATCCCTATTGACGGCTTGGGACAGAGGATGAACCATCGCCAATTCCGATCTGTGTTGTGTTATAGGCTTACTGTACCTATGTTCTCTGAAGGTAGCCTTTGCCCGAGTTGTAATGTGCATCGTATGGACAAATGGGGAGATCATGCAGTCCATTGCTCTAGTGAAGTGGGCGTGAAGTTCAGGCATAATCTGGTGCGTGATATTCTTGTTGATATATGTTCTAAGGTTGGGATCATGGTGCGTAAGGAGGCTCCTATGGGGTTCCTTTCGGAGGATGGGAAGGAGCTACGACCTGCAGACTTGTTATTATTTAATTGGCTTCAAGGTAAAGATGCATGCTTGGATGTGACTGGTATCTCTCCATTTGCTGGTGTTGGGGCAACTTCATGGGCCCCTGGGTTAGCCTTGCACAATGTTGTGGAGAAGAAAAAGAGAAAGTATGTGTCCAAATGTGAGGACAACGGATACAAGTTCATACCATTTGCTTTTTCTACGTTTGGGGAATTCGATACGGAGGCTTTGGACACACTTTCACGTATTAAAGCTATTGCTATTAGCCACTCAAATAATGCTAAAAGTGGTGTTTTTATATTTCATAGAGTTAGCTTTTGTATTCAGAAAGGAGTGGGAGCACAGCTTGTTTCTAGACTCCCATCCAACTTTATGTAAATTTTTACATCGCTAATAATAAAAGTGATCTTCATAAAATAATAAATAAATAAATAATAATAATAATAATAATAATAATAATAATAATAATAATAATAATAATAATAATAATAATAATAATAAAGTATAAAACTAAAACATAAAATACATCACTCTTACAAGTAAAAAGACAAAAACAGCCCTCCACTATACTTCGTTAAAAGTTAACAATAAAATATTTACACCGTTTGTCCCTTTAGGAATGTATGATGCTAAACGTTTGGCTAACGAAAGACGTAAAATGCCAATAGTTTTTTACAAAATTGTAAGGTCTCAAAAATTGCAAACCACGTGAATGTATTTTGCAGTTTACTCTTAAATGAAAACGTCAAAGGATTTTTGCCCTTTAATAATAGTTCTGATGGGTTTTACTTTATGGAAGTACTCGTATTTGTATTTTGTGGTTATCAATTATCAGCTTGTTGTGATAGGGTCAATTTGTTGTCAATGTATGTTTTTCATCTGTTGCAGAATTGTCTTTTTATATGCTTTTTTTATTTATTTTATACAAAATCATACGTAAGTCAAAAAGATTGCAACATTGGGCTCATTTTTGTCGCAATTTGAATGCCTTTTCAACGGTATATCTTTTTATAAGAAAATCGGTAGATATTCATTAGATGTGTGATAAATAAAGTTTTTTATTAAAGAAATTGCTAGATATTTGTTAGATATTTGATAAATAAAGTTTGTTATCTAAAAAAGTCATAACTAGTAGAAAGTTTAGGGTCGTTTCATAATTCGTTACATAGTTTGAGGGGTTGTTTTGTAAATGTTTCTTTTATTAAACGAAACAAACCCATGACAACGTTTCGGCCAACCAAACCCATGACAATGTGTTGATTCTACTTGTTGGGCCGGGCTAAAACAAAGCTATTTTGAAGGCCTACATGAAACGACGATGATTCATGTGGGTAATGTATATATATAGTAATAGTAATAAAGCCATAAAAAATATTTTTAAAGTTATAAATGTTAACATTTTAGGTTGTTCAATATGTGGGGTTAAAAACAATGTGTTTATATGTTAAATTTGGCAATATACAAGGATGTCTTTTATGGTAATTGATAATATCAAATAAGTACTATAATTACTTATCATTTATCCCACGAATATTTCTAATTTATTATGTGTTTATATCTGAATCGATACTTAATTGTTTACTTTTATTATTTTCAGTGTTTATAGAGTAATTTCGGAAAAGACATGGAAAACAACGGGATTTGGAGTTTAAATGAAGAATCTATATGCAACCTGCATAGGGCATATGGCGTATTCATTTTTGGAGATATGTCGTATCAACACATTGAAAAATTCACTAAGTATTGGTGAAATTGAAGTCATACGGCGTATTAAACTCTAACAATACGCTGTATCTGAAGCTCTATAGTCAAAGCCCAAGTCAACCGTTGAAGGAATATGGCGTATAAAACTCTTGCCATACGCCGTATTGATGATCTTATCTCTAGTCCAAGATATCAGGATTCAATAGGAATACGGCGTATCACTATTCAACAATACACCGTATTTAAAGATACGCCGGATATGCTGGGAATATTCTTTCTTATTCCCCACTCAAGATATCTGGAATACGTCATATTAGACCCCAATACGCTGTATTGGTGCGTCAGACAGAATACTATAAATACCAAGCCCTAATACGGGTTTTACACACAACTTTCACCACTACAGCCGATTTCCAAGCATTGTTCCACCAAGATTTCAGTCTCAAAAGTGAGAAGATCAAGAGGAGAAGGTCCCGTATCATCATAAGAAGTGCATTCAATCGGTTTGCACGCTAATTACATTATATCTTTCATTTGCGAAATTTGTAATTTTCTTTGTATTTGCTACTTATATTTTAGCCATGTTATAACTACTATGTTCATGTTATTTCATTTATATGATTTGATGCATTGATTTGGATAATTTATGTGTTTACCGTTCAAATAGTATACTTGTTCATTTGTTTAACATTTGATGTTTATTGTCTAGATCATTATAGTGTAGTTCTTTAGCTATGTATGTAATCCGTATCATTATATTCGGTACTTTTGACCTGGCTTCATTAGTGCCCTTCCTTAGGACTTGAGGAGTAGGAACTCGATGTTAGACGGATAATGCCAAAACACTTAAGTTAGAATAATGCTCTTTAATAAAGTGACCGCATTAGAAGAGTAGGTTTCACCAGAACCAATGAGTTACCGCAGGTAAATCACATAGATTAGTTGACACCATTTATTGCATGAATGTAACTGATTATCCTATAAATTGCTTCAGGGATATAGGTTACGTTCATAGAACTAGGTAACCGAGAAATTTGGCCTAGTTAACTTAGATAGAAATGTTTTGTCTACGCATTTCTGACGTTACAAACACTTTACATTAAATCATTGCACTAATAAACTGATAACTAATAATGTAGTAAGAGTAATATGGCTAGCACTTCCTTCCTTGATCACTACCTTAGAATAATTAGTAGTTTAATTAGTTTTATTTCTTTTTTTAATCAATCAAAATACAAACCCCCTTTAAAAGCTGTAGATATTCACTCGGTTAGCATAAAAGTCTCTTACTCCTTGCGAATGACCTGTACTTGCCAATCACTAGCTATAACTGATCGAGTACACTGCCCGTTTGTGTTAGTCTAGAAAGTAGTTGGAAAAATACAAATTTAAAACTAGACAGTTTAAGACGCTATCAATAATATTACATGTAAAGTTATCTAATACTCCATTCGTTCTAATTTATATGTTTAGTTTTGACTTTTTGAAGTTTTTATTTTTCAGTTTTGACTCTTAACTTTTTTTTTCATGTTTTATAATACTTGATGCAAAATATATAAATGTATTGGGTTTTAAATGTATTTTTATTGGTATAATTTTCATCAAACACAAACAAAAATACTTAAGATCAAAGATGAAAAAGAAAAACTTTAAAAAGTCAAAACTGGACAAATAAATTGGGACGGAAGGAGTAATCCGTTTTGCGAAACCCTCAAAAAACTAATTATCTGATTATTGTGATGTCAAACAGCATAATCAAATCCAAACTCCATATTCAAAATCACGTTTTGATACAGTTGATAATCTGATTATGCGATATCAAAACGAATAATTTGTTTTAGATAAGCAATCCCAGACACCCCTAACTAGTTGAGGATTTGATGATACCCGAGATATATATGGTCGAAATAGTTCTGTCGGAAAATGATTGTCAACGTTACGAATAATATATCCAAATTGATATTTGACTATCACCTAAAAAGAAAAGGTCAAATGTTCGATCTTTGACACCCCTGTAGGCGCAACCACTGAATGAATCATATATGCCCCTCATATTATGAAAAAACAACAGATTGTGGGACGGTTCAATTCGATTTACCGGTTTTTAACCTTTTGAACCTAACAAAATAGCTTAAACAATAGTATAACTGAATGAAAATGTTATAGAAAGTTAAGTGCGTTTGAAATATACTTCGATTTTCATTACGTGCATGAAAATGAGATTAGTTCTTAATGAATTTTTGGGCTCCTATGGTTGGTAAAAAAAAGTTGTGTTTTCTACTTTTCTGTGTGTTTATTTTCTTTTTTCAATTTAATACGGAGTAAGTTTTAAGTTGTTGGGTTGCTATCGACTTTGGGTTTTCTTTGTTATTTGGTTTTGATTCATACGCTTATACTTATGTTTGTTTAAGTTTTTACGCAATTAAACTTCATTGAATTTAATAGACAAATAGTGAAATATCTTAAATAAATTTTGAAAAGATGTAGTAGAATATTACGTATTAAGTTTCTACAGACATAAAATAAGATGGATACATTATCTTTTCGAAGAAAATTAGCTAGACATGTACTCTAGGAAATAAAAGAAACTGATGTAATACGTAACAAACGAAAATGACGTAACTTTTCTACATAATAAAAAATGTGTTTATTTGACGTTAGTGAGACCTTAAATGATCATGGGACCATCTACCCTATGGACTTTTCTATATGCACAATAATTATTTTGTACAACTTATTGATTATCTTAGAAAGTATTGGTACAGTTACCCGAATAATTTTATTAAAGATATTCGTCACGATTTTGTATGTGACACGCCTATGAAAAGTTGAAAACTATAACAAGAAGATATTCTTCGATTAAATTTGACAGTTATGTTACTTGTCGGTGCAATCAACAGAAACCAAGATATAAATATAACACAATGGTAACAAATTTTGATATATAGAGAGTTTTTATTTCTGTTGTAAAGATTTACTTCAGTAGAATAAAAGAATAAGTTAGTGGGTGAACGGCCATTTATAAGCACGACACAAAAGCAATGAAACAGTGGACAATTGTTACTATAAATAGGAAAACATTGTACAAATGAAATTACGTTTCGTTTTTATCACTGTCTATATAAATTTTTTTTGTTACGCACACACGATAATGTTTATATTTGTAAGCTTAGGGACGCTATAAACATTTTAAATGTTCGGGCCGAAGACTAAAATAAGGTTTCAAAAAATGAATCTCAAGCCAGCGATATTATAGACGGACCTTTATAGGGGCTAGGGAGGGGTATGGCCCTCCCAAAAATTTTAAGCCGTTTGTGTGAAGTTTTGATATTTCAAAGATTGTTTTGCTTCATAACTAATTTCACCCTCCTAGAAAATTTGTCATGCTTGAATATCAAAAACGTGAAAAGGTAATTTCATTTTTCCAAACTCTTGGTTTTAGAGGCAAGATAGGCATATGACATGTGTTCCGTTTTATGATTGTGCATTGCTTTTTAGCTTCTGTGGTTACGTTATTACAACTTCTTCAAACTATAATTTCCGTATATCTTTTAAGTATATCTTTTAAGAAGCTAATACTGAGTTGACATAAGTAATATTATGAAGTTACAACTTCTTCAAACTATAATTTAATGGGAATTTAGGCTTTATCGTTTATTTCACGTCCTCCCGTAATAAACATGATTGTATTACATGTCTATTTTTTAAATATAAAAACGCTAGTTTAAACTTCTTATAATTTCGGCCCCCCAAGAAAAACATTCAATTCCATCATTGAATGATATTACCGTGTTAGAAGATAGAATGCAGCTTATTTACGTCTAAAACGACACCTTTTTAACTATTTTTGATGTAAAATATTCAATCAACATTTCCTTTTTCTTTTTCTTTTTCTTTTTTATTTCATGTCTCTTGTATTCTTTCGTTACCCAGTGGTCCAGGTCGCTTACTTTCTGGTACGTTGTGGTTCAGTGGATTCAATGGGTGTCGGAAGGGTGAGGTTTAGGTGTTCAAAGATTGTGGTTATGGTGTCCAAGGGCCATGGTTCAACAAGTGCTTGGAGGGTCATGGTTTAGAGATTGAAAGTTGTGGTTTAGTAAATGCGGAGTCTCATGGTTTAGAGTTTCAAGGGTCTTGGTTTTGGTGATCGATGGTCACAGTTTCAACAAGCGTTAGAGGGTCATGGTTTAGGTGTTGGAGAGTCCATGGGTTAGAGAGACTGTCGAAGGGTCAAGGTTCAACGAGCTTAAAGGGTCGAGGTTTATGGTTTTGAGGGTCGTGGTTTCGGGTTTCTAGGTTGTGGCTCAGCGAATGTTGGACGATTATGGTTTAAGTGTTCGAGGGTTGCGGTTTATGAATTGTTGGATTGGTCATGGTTTTTGTGTTATAGGGTCGTGGTTGGTGTTCGAGGGTCTTGGATTTGTGATTTAGCGAGTGCTAGATATGGTCATGGTTTTGTGTTTTAAGTTCATGATTCATGGTTTTTCATGTCAAGGTCAGGTTGAGGTTAGTAAGTTTGTTGGTTTTGGGAAGGGTTACGGGTCGAGGGTCTAGCGTTAAGGATGTGGAAAAGTTGTTGATCACATTTGTTTTCATGTATGTTTTGCCAAAGGTAGTTGCAACAAGGCTCAAGAGTCGAGGGTCGGATCGAGAGTCAAGGGCCGAGGCCCGAGGGACAGATCGAGAGAATGGTCAAGTGTTAAGGACCTTAAGATGTTGTTCAGCCCTTAGGTGGTGTTTGTACGTTCTTGGGTATCTTATAAGTCAATCATTTCTACTTTTGCATTATCACCACTTGGTCGAATTGTATGGGTGAAACTGTTTGTTTTAAGGTACTGAAGGGTTATGTTTTAGATGTCATGAATCATGGTCGGTTTTTAACCCATCATATCTATTTTTATGGAATAATGGTCTAAAAAGTCATCAAATTTGCCACCTTTTCCTATTATAGGCGCTCAAATTTTTATTTTCTATTAAATTCAATAACTCGTTAATTATTCATATTGTTTGCATCATTAGACGATCAGATGACATGGCACGATTTAATTAACATAATTGCCTCATAAGCATCTCACATGAAGTTATTTGGGTCATTTTACTCTTCCTCATATTATAGAAAATGAGAAAACCCTTTGAATCAAAAAGGATAAAAAAATCTTTGGATCTAATAAAACGCATACACAAGATCTATAAAAAATTACAGCAAAATACTTGACATCTAACAAACTTCTCACTCATATCAACCACAAAATCACACAATGCCAAATGTTTCAAAATTCATCATCCTCTTGAGAAACTAAAAATTTGACTATAAACATGAGAAAGTCAAAATGTATCTCCTTTTGAACAAATCTGCTGCAATCAGTATTATGCTTCACATATTTTTTGTATTTTGAAATTCACAAAAGCGCATCAGTTGACTTGTGATGAGACGAAAAATGTTACGTTTTTAGGGGTCAGTTTGAGTCCTAATTCGTATGTTTTTGGTTTGGATTTCACCCAAAGTCGTTTCTTTTCTCATTTTAGGTACTTTTGAAGGGAAAATCACAAAAGAAGCATTTTCGGGCGTTTTCGGAGTGAAAAAGTGCGGAAAACAACAAAAACTCAAAAGACCTTAAAGATTACAGAAGGTGACACCGTCACACTCTACAAGGTGACGCCGTCAGGAACAAGGGAAGTCCAGAAGTGGAAAAAAGACTCGTGACGGGCCAGAGAGTTCGTAGTGCAATTTGGTGACGCCGTCAACCTAGGCCGTCAGATCTGGAACCAGCAATTATGACCACGTCAATCAAGGCCGTCAGGAAACCCTAATCGCCGAGCTGACGACGTCACCTATTGGGCTGACAACGTCAGCCCGCGTTTTCTATATATATAGAACGATTTTTCTTTATTTTAGAGAACCTAGAGGAGTCTAGTGTCGAATTTTGGAGTGGAGAACTCTAGGGTTAAACCCTAGTACGTGTATTACAGACCTTAGAGGGTATCCTAACCCCTCTAACTTGCATGTTTAATCCAAGATAAGTCTTTATTCATACAATATGTCTATGTGTTGTGTGATTTATGCTTGTGCTTGTCTTTCTTTCAACATGCTAGGCTAATTTACCTTGTGTTTGCTTAGATCTAATGAAACCTAACTATTGATTATCATGTGATGTGTATGTTGTGATTGTATTTGGGTGAATGTTTCATCTACGTTAGACTAGAGAAAACTGGCTAATCTCCTATACGGTAACAAGCTTGAACGTCTTTAGAAACGTGAATCGTATGTGCGTTATCGATTTTAAGGTAGTATTTCATGCATAGGTTGCTATCGGTGAGCTCATGATAGGATGCTTGACGTATCGTCATAGAGTGAGGTAGGAACTTATAGAGTTAGGGGATTGATGGCACTCCCTACGACTTGTTAGGAATACACCCGTCATCCACGCAAACTCAACATACTAATTACATGGTAAAAGATAGTTAGGGAGTAATGAATCTAAGTAAACACTATTCTCCCACCATTGTTTGTCCTAAAACCAAAAAAATACAAAAAATATAAGTAGCTTAGAAGTAGATAACTTGGGTTAGTTGACTAGCAACTAATTCCGCCCTATCCTCCAAAACCAGAGATTTTACTGCTTTCATAAAATATAAAAATACAAAAAGAATCTTCCTCCACCCTTAGACCTAGATTAGAGTAGCCTTTAGCCTAACGAACACTATTCCCTGCGAGAGAACGATCAATCCCCCGGTACTTGCTACTACACTATACTACATCGGTCAGGTACACTGCCTGGTGGGGATTGCAAGCTTCTCGAGATCCCTCGAGAGGTAAAACGTAGTGCATGTTGCAGTCCCGCACGCATCAACTTGAATAGTTGAATTCTTTTCTTTTTTTATTATTTCAAAATGTGGGTTGTTTTAAAGTTTATCTTCATACAAACTCGCAAGATCTACCACAAAATCGCCATTGCCAAAACCACCAGAGACATACATAACCTAAACCATCATAAACACCTCCAAAACCACTAGATCTGCCATAAACAAGCGAATACAAAAACAACTAAAACCACATAATACAACAAAGCCGATGGTGGTTGTAGCAGATTCAGTTGGTGGTGGTGGTAGTGTGAACGACGCCGGAGGGGCAGGTGTCGGTAGCTCATTTGTGGTTTTGTGTGTTAGAGAATGGGGAGTATTAGTATGTGATTGGGTGTTTTAGAGAAAGAGAAATGGAAATGAAAGTGCATATGTTGTGTGTTAGGGTTTTGTTCTAATTTTGCCAAGAGACTCGAAATTTCAAAAGTTATTTTTTGAGGGTTTTGTTGTAATTTGAATATGGGTATCTGAGTGTCTTTTTATTTATTTATTGAATTTCATACGTGGGTTGCTTTGACAGTGGTGAAGGAATGATAAAAATGACTAAAAATATTAAGCAACGCAGGTCATGCGAGAGGTAGAAGATGAAGAAGAGTAAATTGACCAAAATGACCTCATGTGAGATGCTCATGGGGTAATTATGTTAGTTATGTCATTTGATCTTCTAATGATGCACATAATAGGAATAATTAATGAGTGTTTGAATTTAATAAAAGGATTAAAAAAAAAGTTGAGCGCTTACAATAGGAAAATGTGATAAGTTAAATGTCTTTTAGACCATTAGGCATATCTTTAATGAGTGATTGTCTTTAATGATAATGTGTTTGGTGGGTTTATAGATGAAGAATTTACCATGTTAGATCATTATGATATCCCTTTTTGAAGGGTTTTAAGGTCATATTATAAGTTCAAAATTGTAATTTTAAATTGTATTGTTGTAAGTGTCATTAGACATATACTAGCATTTTACTATGTTTAGTTAATTATATCCACAAATATAATTAACTAAAAATAGTAAAAATAGTATAATTATATCAAACATATTGCTTTTTTTCAAAAATAAAACTTTTGTAGATAATTTGCTTTAGGAAAATCTCAGTGGCGGCGATTAGCATGTGCAGGTGATGCAATCGTACAAAGCCATTATTTGTGAGGGGTCTCCAATTTAGTATGCCTCCATTAATATTTATACATATCTAAGTATATAATGTTTAAAATTTTTTCTGTCTTTGTTAAATATTGTCAAAGTTGATCCATGACACATACAAAAAATAGAAAACAAACTTTGGGTAATATCAAAGAACTTTTTATTTTTCATAATAGTTAAGCTTTTCGTGATTTATGAGGGTCTCATTCGTGATTTCTCACCGGGCCACTTAAATTAATGGGACGGCCCTGGAAAATCCTTTTCAGTTGCGATCATTACTAATCTATTAACTATTTCATGCGCTAGAGTTACGATCAAATGAGAAGAAAAATTAAAATGAAAAGAGTGAGAAGAGACCACAATCACATATTTCAAATGTACGTACAAAAATAGATACATCTCTCATTAAAATTAATAAATTAAATTATTCCTCTTATTTGAAATATATGCTAAAAATTCTTATTATTTTTCTCATTTTAGTTTTTTCTCACCGAATCTCTACCGCTCACGAGCTATTTGTGAATGTAAGTAAGAATTCAGGACTCTTAAGAAAAGAGGGTTGTGAGTGATCCGCATTTCGTTTACTTTCAAAGACATCAAAGTTCAAATCTAAAATAGGCAATGGTAAAATAGACAATTTCAATCCATAAAGAAACAATGAAAATACTGGCCGAAAATAAGAATTACAACGACAACAATAATTGTGGGTCGGGTTAAAATGTCATTTTCATGATTCATACTAAAAATACATAACTTTCCGTCGACATTCAGTTGAGCTGTGACATCTAAATCACATTACTAATTATATATGTGGATGCCGCATATCGTAAACCGTTTTTTTTTATCTTAACTTTCGAATTGCCGCATATCTAACACTTACAATTAAGCATACTTTTAGGCACATCGACCGGAAAAAATTTCATTTCCCCGATTAGATATTAAAGTATATGTTTATATCATCATTCAAAAACGGCTAACTTTTTCTTGCTAAGCAAAACTCAAATTAAACACGGATTAATCTTTGGCTTTTACTTTTAATATCAAGTCACACATGGAATGTCACTCTAGAATCATTTTACATATTTCTACGAGAAATGAAATTTCTAACCACATTATATTTCTACTAACATTCATACTTACATGATCTTAAGATATATCAGGATTGATGGTTCAGATGACAAAAGTTGGTGAGTTATAGATGTTTCATATTGGTATGGGTAGGATGATAAGTAGACATATAAATAAAAGAGAATGTCTAACGAGTGCCCTCAATACAAGATTTAGCGTTATTATAAAAAGAAACTTTAGTTATTAATTAAAATTAGATTTAATTATGATGGTTTGCGAGTTTAATTAATGTATATTAAATACAATTTGTAATTTTTTTTTAAAAAAAGGTTGGTTTTAAAGTTTTTTTACAATTTAACTTGTGCCTCAAAACACTTGCCGAACAAACCCTAAATTAAAAAGATATATCAATACTTTATTTCCATACATGATTTTTTTAAGTAAAGAATAACTTTTACCTACCTTGAAAATACCATGACACATGAGTTTCACAACAATTGCAAATTCCGTGAGTACACAACAATTGCATCATTATCATCCATCTTTAAGCCAAATCAACTAAAATATATATTGCCAATTACTCTTCAAGTTAGTTATTTATTTACTTTTTATGAAAATTATTACTAATAGAAAAATCTAGAATCTTTTATATAATAAGAGAGTATTAAAAGTTTGAAAATGTATATTGAGCAATTAAAATTGGATTAATGGGGGTGTAATATTTTGCTATGCGACAAAATTGAGTCTAT
>LBNU01009487.1:115092-150848 GCA_014162995.1 Artemisia annua
CAACTTTGACCTTAAATATTTTGTTAGTGTCATATACTACTTAACGAAAAATTATACCAATAAAAAATACACTTAAAACCCAATCCATTCATATATTTTGCATCAAATATTATATAACACCCGCAAAAATTGATAGGGTCCAAGTTGAACCAGTTTGACTCTAAAAAGTGAAACTTGACATTTATTTTGGAACGGATGTAGGCTGTGTTTGGCAAAAATAGCTGTGAGCAGTAGCAGTGAGCAGTAGCTGTGAGCTGTGAGCAGTAGCTGTGAGCAGTAGCCACAGCTCATTGCTAACCGCTCACAGCTTCATAAAGAAGCATTGAAAAAATGAGCTTTCTAAAAAATAGCAAAGCTCACAGCTCTCATGCCAAACGAACACTAAAACTCAAAAAGCTCATTGATCACTCATTGCCCAAAAAAGCTCCAAAAAGCTTTGCGCCAAACATAGCCGTAGCATAATACCACGTATTAAATTTAAAAAATGATAAACGGGCCTAATTAAGTGGACCTACCGCATAAATAACTTATACAATTGCATAACTGTACAAGTCATTTATACAGTAAGTCTCCTTTTAAGTGCATTTAATTAGGTCCATATATTAAAGCTCGTTAAGTTTCTACAGACATAAAATAAGATGGATACATTATCTTTTCGAAGAAAATTAGCTAGACATGTACTCTAGGAAATAAAAGAAACTGATGTAATACGTAACAAACGAAAATGACGTAACTTTTCTACATAATAAAAAATGTGTTTATTTGACGTTAGTGAGACCTTAAATGATCATGGGACCATCTACCCTATGGACTTTTCTATATGCACAATAATTATTTTGTACAACTTATTGATTATCTTAGAAAGTATTGGTACTGTTACCCGAATAATTTTATTAAAGATATTCGTGAAGTATGTGACACGCCTATGAAAAGTTGAAAACTATAACAAGAAGATATTCTTCGATCGAATTTGACAGTTATGTTACTTGTCGGTGCAATCAACAGAAACCAAGATATAAATATAACACAATGGTAACAAATTTTGATATATAGAGAGTTTTTATTTCTGTTGTAAAGATTTACTTCAGTAGAATAAAAGAATAAGTTAGTGGGTGAACGGCCATTTATAAGCACGACACAAAAGCAATGAAACAATGGACAATTGTTACTATAAATAGGAAAACATTGTACAAATGAAATTACGTTTCGTTTTTATCACTGTCTATATAAATTTTTTTGTTACGCACACACGATAATGTTTATATTTGTAAGCTTAGGGACGCCATAAACATTTTAAATGTTCGGGCCGAAGATTAAAATAAGGCTTCAAAAAATGAATCTCAAGCCAGCGATATTATAGACGGACCTTTATAGGGGCTAAGGAGGGGTATGGCCCTCCCAAAAATTTTAAGCCGTTAGTGTGAAGTTTTGATATTTCAAAGATTGTTTTGCTTCATAACTAATTTCACCCTCCTAGAAAATTTGGCATGCTTGAATATCAAAAACGTGAAAAGGTAATTTCATTTTTCCAAACTCTTGGTTTTAGAGGCAAGATAGGCATATGACATGTGTTCCGTTTTATGATTGTGCATTGCTTTTTAGCTTCTGTAGTAACGTTATTACAACTTCTTCAAACTATAATTTCCGTATATCTTTTAAGAAGCTAATACTGAGTTGACATAAGTAATATTATGAAGTTACAACTTCTTCAAACTATAATTTAATGGGAATTTAGGCTTTATCGTTTATTTCACGTCCTCCCGTAATAAACATGATTGTATTACATGTCTATTTTTTAAATATAAAAACGCTAGTTTAAACTTCTTATAATTTCGGCCCCCCAAGAAAAACATTCAATTCCATCATTGAATGATATTACCGTGTTAGAAGATAGAATGCAGCTTATTTACGTCTAAAACGACACCTTTTTAACTATTTTTGATGTAAAATATTCAATCAACATTTCCTTTTTCTTTTTCTTTTTCTTTTTTATTTCATGTCTCTTGTATTCTTTCGTTACCCAGTGGTCCAGGTCGCTTACTTTCTGGTACGTTGTGGTTCAGTGGATTCAATGGGTGTCGGAAGGGTGAGGTTTAGGTGTTCAAAGATTGTGGTTATGGTGTCCAAGGGCCATGGTTCAACAAGTGCTTGGAGGGTCATGGTTTAGAGATTGAAAGTTGTGGTTTAGTAAATGCGGAGTCTCATGGTTTAGAGTTTCAAGGGTCTTGGTTTTGGTGATCGATGGTCACAGTTTCAACAAGCGTTAGAGGGTCATGGTTTAGGTGTTGGAGAGTCCATGGGTTAGAGAGACTGTCGAAGGGTCAAGGTTCAACGAGCTTAAAGGGTCGAGGTTTATGGTTTTGAGGGTCATGGTTTCGGGTTTCTAGGTTGTGGCTCAGCGAATGTTGGACGATTATGGTTTAAGTGTTCGAGGGTTGCGGTTTATGAATTGTTGGATTGGTCATGGTTTTTGTGTTATAGGGTCGTGGTTGGTGTTCGAGGGTCTTGGATTTGTGATTTAGCGAGTGCTAGATATGGTCATGGTTTTGTGTTTTAAGTTCATGATTCATGGTTTTTCATGTCAAGGTCAGGTTGAGGTTAGTAAGTTTGTTGGTTTTGGAAGGGTTAAGGGTCGAGGGTCTAGCGTTAAGGATGTGGAAAAGTTGTTGATCACGTTTGTTTTCATGTATGTTTTGCCAAAGGTAGTTGCAACAAGGCTCAAGAGTCGAGGGTCGGATCGAGAGTCAAGGGCCGAGGCCCGAGGGACAGATCGAGAGAATGGTCAAGTGTTAAGGACCTTAAGATGTTGTTCAGCCCTTAGGTGGTGTTTGTACGTTCTTGGGTATCTTATAAGTCAATCATTTCTACTTTTGCATTATCACCACTTGGTCGAATTGTATGGGTGAAACTGTTTGTTTTAAGGTACTGAAGGGTTATGTTTTAGATGTCATGAATCATGGTCGGTTTTTAACCCATCATATCTATTTTTATGGGATAATGGTCTAAAAAGTCATCAAATTTGCCACCTTTTCCTGTTATAGGCGCTCAAATTTTTATTTTCTATTAAATTCAATAACTCGTTAATTATTCATATTGTTTGCATCATTAGACGATCAGATGACATGGCACGGTTTAATTAACATAATTGCCTCATAAGCATCTCACATGAAGTTATTTGGGTCATTTTACTCTTCCTCATATTATAGAAAATGAGAAAACCCTTTAAATCAAAAAGGATAAAAAATCTTTGGATCTAATAAAACGCATACACAAGATCTATAAAAAATTACAGCAAAATACTTGACATCTAACAAACTTCTCACTAATATCAACCACAAAATCACACAATGCCAAATGTTTCAAAATTCATCATCCTCTTGAGAAACTAAAAATTTGACTATAAACATGAGAAAGTCAAAATGTATCTCCTTTTGAACAAATCTGCTGCAATCAGTATTATGCTTCACATATTTTTTGTATTTTGAAATTCACAAAAGCGCATCAGTTGACTTGAATAGTTGAATTCTTTTCTTTTTTTATTATTTCAAAATGTGGGTTGTTTTAAAGTTTATCCTCATACAAACTCGCCAGATCTACCACAAAATCGCCATTGCCAAAACAACCAGAGACATACATAACCTAAACCATCATAAACACCTCCAAAACCACTAGATCTGCCATAAACAAGCGAATACAAAAACAACTAAAACCACATAATACAACAAAGCCGATGGTGGTTGTAGCAGATTCAGTTGGTGGTGGTGGTAGTGTGAACGACGCCGGAGGGGCAGGTGTCGGTAGCTCATTTGTGGTTTTGTGTGTTTCTAAAGAGAATGGGGAGTATTAGTATGTGATTGGGTGTTTTAGAGAAAGAGAAATGGAAATGAAAGTGCAGGTGTTGTGGGTTAGGGTTTTGTTCTAATTTTGCCAAGAGACTCGAAATTTCAAAAGTTATTTTTTTAGGGTTTTGTTGTAATTTGAATCTAGGTATATGAGTGTCTTTTTATTTATTTATTGAATTTCATACGTGGGTTACTTTGACAGTGGTGAAGGAATGATAAAAATGACTAAAAATATTAAGCAACGCAGGTCATGCGAGAGGTAGAAGATGAAGAAGAGTAAATTGACCAAAATGACCTCATGTGAGATGCTCATGGGGTAATTATGTTAGTTATGTCATTTGATCTTCTAATGATGCACATAATAGGAATAATTAATGAGTGTTTGAATTTAATAAAAGAATCAAAAAAAATTGAGCGCTTACGATAGGAAAATGTGATAAGTTAAATGTCTTTTAGACCATTAGGCATATCTTTAATGAGTGATTGTCTTTAATGATAATGTGCTTGGTGGGTTTATAGATGAAGAATTTATCATGTTAGATCATTATGATATCCCTCTTTGAAGGGTTTTAAGGTCATATTATAAGTTCAAAATTGTAATTTTAAATTGTATTGTTGTAAGTGTCATTAGACATATACTAGCATTTTACTATGTTTAGTTAATTATATCCACAAATATAATTAACTAAAAATAGTAAAAATAGTATAATTATATCAAACATANTGGAAAAAAATTCATTTCCCCGATTAGATATTAAAGTATATGTTTATGTCATCATTAAAAAACGGCTAACTTTTTCTTGCTAAGCAAAACTCAAATTAAACACGGATTAATCTTTGGCTTTTACTTTTAATATCAAGTCACACATGGAATGTCACTCTAGAATCATTTTACATATTTCTACGAGAAATGAAATTTCTAACCACATTATATTTTTACTAACATTCATACTCACATGATCTTAACATATATTAGGATTGATGGTTCAGATGACAAAAAATAGTTGGTGAGTTATAGATGTTTCATATTGGTATGGGTAGGATGATAAGTAGACATATAAATAAAAGAGAATGTCTAACGAGTGCCCTCAATACAAGATTTAGCGTTATTATAAAAAGAAACTTTAATTATTAATTAAAATTAGATTTAATTATGATGGTTTGCGAGTTTAATTAATGTATATTAAATGCAATTTGTAATTTTTTTTAAAAAAAGGTTGGTTTTAAAGTTTTTTTACAATTTAACTTGTGCCTCAAAACACTTGCCGAACAAACCCTAAATTAAAAAGATATAGCAATACTTTATTTCCATACATGATTTTTTTAAGTAAAGAATAACTTTTACCTACCTTGAAAATACCATGACACATGAGTTTCACAACAATTGCAAATTCCGTGAGTACACAACAATTGCATCATTATCATCCATCTTTAAGCCAAATCAACTAAAATATATATTGCCAATTACTCTTCAAGTTAGTTATTTATTTACTTTTTATGAAAATTATTACTAATAGAAAAATCTAGAATCTTTTATATAATAAGAGAGTATTAAAATTTTGAAAATGTATATTGAGCAATTAAAATTGGATTAATGGGGGTGTAATATTTTGCTATGCGACAAAATTGAGTCTATCATATTAGCTAATAAAAAGTCAAAATTAAAATAATTTGATCAAACACATCTAATTTCATCTAGAGAAAATATATATATATATATATATATATATATATATATATATATATATATATATATATATATATATATATATATATATATATATATATATATATATGTGTGTGTGTGTGTGTGTGTAATAACACATGTGTCGATTTTGTAAAAAAAATATATATATATATAATTAATTAAACTTAGTTGTTCTATCTCAAATAAATTATATTCGCATGTAGACATTATACCCCTTAGACTTTATAATTTTTTTTTTAAATGAACAACATATATGTTGTTATCTATAATATTATTATCAATATATATTAAATTAATTAATGCATATGCATGGAATTATAAATATCAAAATGAAAGCACGAGTTACTATAATATGTAAATGAATGTATGATATTATACATATATGAACAACTCATGTTATTCCTCTTTATTAGATTAAGTAAGGATTTCCGGAAATATATTTTGTTTACTATCCACGTTTAATAAAGACTCATTTTATACCTCTTTATAAGTTTAACTCGTACGTACATAGGTTTAAAAATTAAATACGGCTAAAATTATTATTAACAAAAATATAAATATCAAAATGTACGCACATGACACGTCCCCACGGAATACTGTGAGATGAAAGTAAATATACAAGATTGTACACATATCTATCCGGAAGAACAACTTTTCAAGGATGATTACGTGATACTGAGCACGTATAATGCCTAAACATGATACCAATAGTCAAATACAAACAACATCAACATCAACATAATACCAATTAAACAAAGTCAAATCATTCATCTAACAAAAATCTATACGATATATTAATTAAGATTAATAAATAACTTATATAAAAACTCACGCGTGCACGGGTATTAAATAATATAAGTATAAAAGATTACATTATTTTATAGAAAAATCGCATTTAACAACTCGTGTATGCATCTGGACAAACTTTACAATGCCAAAATAGAAATTTAAAGTCTTAACCAATTGTATTTTTAAAGTTAGATAATATACAATTTGTATGCACAAATAATTAAAACTTAGATATATTGTGACCTGTGTCAAATACATGAAGTAATGTTTATGGCAAAGGCCCGTACCAGCATAAGATTATATGACTAGTTTATATAATTACAAGAATATATGTAATTAATATTTTTTTATATTAAAAATACTAATAATAAATCAATTAAAAGGCCATATCATTAGGGGTAAAAAAAACACCCAAATTTCACTAACCCGACCTTATTTGAATCCGAATACGCTTATTCGGATTTTTTTATAAAATAGTGACTCAACTTCTCAGCTAGGGGGTGAGACTTGTTGGCATAATGTAAGTTAGAACATGGGACTTCGAGGTCTCATGAACTATGACTAAAAACCTACTTTTTTTTTTTCTTTTTGTACAAACGATATCTGGTTAGGTCCATGGATGGATCCAGATCTACGGGTCGGCCGACCCCGACCGATGAGCATAGGGAATCTATACGAGAGTGTTCAATTAGGTTGAAAAATATTATCTGTGTTATTCGTGTTGAACCAAATAAACCAAACTCTTATTAGGGTCGGGTTTCGGGTGAGAGTTACAACCTTATTCTAGTTTCGGGTTAACCCGCATAAGAATTTTTTTTTATTACTACTTTTTGAATATTTATTTGGTAAAAAATAAATAAATAACTTTTTTATTTGATGTTATAATTTGACTTATGTGAGTTAATCTGTACCCGATTAACCCATACCCAAATAACCTTAAGCTTATTAGAATCGGGTAAGGATAAAATTCTCTTTCCCAAAACCCGATTAACTGACCCAAATAACACTTATTTGAATCAGGTTTATTAGAATAACAACCTTAGTTACCACTAAGAAATATATATCTACATAAAAAAATTAAGCAGTGTACTATACATAAATATTAAAATATATATAAAAAAAGACAATCGTAGTCGCTCATATAAAAATAAAGATTAAGATACTCTCATGTTTAATTTAAACATGATGTGTCATGCTATATTAATTTGAAAGTGAATTTTATAATAAATAAAACGTAGGTCTACCACTAAAGGCTTATTTTATTTTCGTCTCACAAAAAGCTCAACATGACCTATCATATTCAAAATAAACATTAAAGAATCTTTAACCTAAAAACAACCATCTTTTCCCGCCTTTTTTAACAAACGTTTACACACACTCTTTTTCCTCACAAAACTGGACAAGAATATCCTTTTAGAAATATAAATATTAACAACCTAATTATAATATCTCACACATGTCGCTACTGAAATTTAACCACAACATTTTTTTTCAGTTGTTCGGCCACTCACACACTACTATACCATCAAATCTCTACCACAATAGTTGTCAGGATCCCGATCCTAATTTTAGAATCTTACGATTTTACGATACTGCAAAGCAAAAACGATCCGGATCCTACATAGGATCTTAACAAGCCTAAGATCTTACAGGATCCCGATCATGATCATACAATTTTAAGATCTAATTCGATCCGATCTTACTTTTTCGGATTACAAACTAAAAAGCTACAAATTTATGGGTTTTTTTTTTTTTTTTTTTTTTTTTTTTTTTTNTTTTCCTCACAAAACTGGACAAGAATATCCTTTTAGAAATATAAATATTAACAACCTAATTATAATATCTCACACATGTCGCTACTGAAATTTAACCACAACATTTTTTTCAGTTGTTCGGCCACTCACACACTACTATACCATCAAATCTCTACCACAATAGTTGTCAGGATCCCGATCCTAATTTTAGGATCTTACGATTTTACGATACTGCAAAGCAAAAACGATCCGGATCCTACATAGGATCTTAACAAGCCTAAGATCTTACAGGATCCCGATCATGACCATACAATCTTAAGATCTAATTCGATCCGATCTTACTTTTTCGGATTACAAACTAAAAAGCTACAAATTTATGGGTTTTTTTTTTTTTTTTTTTTTTTTTTTTTTTAGAATTCAAAAAACAAAATGTTAATCTTTTTAAACATTTTATAATCATAGTTTAGGACAACATTTCTATGAAACATTCATAGTATTTTGTGTTTATAATGTATAATAATTTGTAGATTTGTATAATCTTAAAAAACTATTAAGAAATAACATTAGAGTAGGATCTTAAGATCCAATCCGATCTTACGATCACAATCTTGCAATGACGAAAACGATCTTGGGTAAGATCCCGATCTTGATAACATTGTCTACCACTAATTGACTTCGACTTTATCAAAACCTTTTCAAACCATCAGATACGTTAGACACTCTGGCTATCATAAAACATAAAACATCCAATGACATATTTATGAATGTAAAAAAAGTAAGTAAATGCAAAAGAGTTACTACATACTGTAACATGTTTAAGGTTAAATAGAGATTGCATGACAACATAAGTATGTGTGTCATGTTATGACTTGCCCACTCAACACTTAAAACATAACTCAAACCAAACAAACAACCATGTGTCTTTAAACTCTCTCTTTTTTTAATAATAATAATAATAGTAACTTTTAACCACCTCTTCTTCCCTCTAAATATATATTTCTCTCACACACACAGACTGACTTGTCGACATTGACTTATTGTCCGGTGAGTTGCTCCGGTTATGACGTCAAAGATCGGTTAGCTCACCTCCACGTCATCACAAAACATATATTTTATATAAATATTGCATTTTATATTTTATTTCATGTAAATGGTGTGATTTGCATTTTTTACATGAATTAACCATATGATGATTCTGTTGGGATTTTTTTTTTATTTGTGTTAAATTTAATTCACATGAAACCTTTTTTTGTAAATGTGGAATTAAATTATATGAATTTACTGAGATTTACCATTACCATATTTGCTGTTTAATTCTTTGAATTCTGTTCTTTCTGCATTAATTTCAAATATTTTGTGAATTTGTGAATTAATGAATTATATCTACAAATTAATTGCTTATTTGGTTTTTTTTATCTGAAACTTTTTTCCGGGATTGGTTGAGAACATTTTCCGTACAATTTTGCTTTTTGGGCTACTGATTGCATGAATTTTGTATTTTTGTGTAGGCGTGTAGCAACAAAAACATGTCTCTGTTTTACCTTAAAAATATTCATGTTTTAATACATTTTTATATCTCTGTGTTTGTTGATCATGAAATATACTTTTGTTAGGTGGGTGATCAATTTAGAGAGAAAATTAAATTGTGGTTTTTGTAGCTCAGGTTAGTTTCGGATAAAGCGAATTGGAAATTGTTTATTGAGAATTCAGTTTTGGTGAGAAATAGAGTTTTGGGAAATTTGACTGCTATAAAGTAGCTGAGTTCTCGTGTTCTGTTATGAATTTTGAGAGGGGTTTTCCGATCCCTTATCGTTCTGTGGTTCTTGGAATGCCAGTTTCTCATGAGAATAGAGTTAGGCATAGAGTTCTGGCTGATGGAGATCCGAAAGAGGCTCCAAGAATGCCAGTTTTGACGAATAATGAGCAGGTATCGTGCAATACGATAAATCCAACTCTTATGGGCAATGTAGTTGTTGATAGTGTAAATCCTAGGAATCCGGTGACATCAAATACGTTTCCTGCTGAAACCGAGAATTGGCAAGATTTGCTTGGAATGTATACAGGTTTGTTGCAAGAAAAGACACCTGATACAAGTAGGATTCTTGAGGATATCAATAAAAGACCACCACCAATTGTTCGAAACAACGGGAATCAAAACTTGACGACATCTGCTCATAGCTCATACCAGAATAATACATCTAGCCAAGCATCAACTTCACTCCCATACTTTAAAACAAGCGACACTGCAAATTGGAATTGTAGTAATTTGGCAACTATCATAGGTTCAAATAGCGGCTCAGCAAACAACGGTGTCTATTTATCGAATAGACCACCTACTTCAAATCTATCTAATCAAGAAGAAAGCAATGGTATGAGATCTGCTTCTTGGGTTGATATGCTTAGAAGTCAACAAACTCGAAGGGCGACTTCAAACAACTTGATCAAGCTTGGACACAACCCAAAAGGTTAGTAATTTTGTTTATTTATACTATAGTTTAGATGAACCAAGCTCCAGATGTTATAAGTGCAAATTAGTTTTTAACCTATGAAAACTAACCATCATGTTGATTGCTATAAGAATACTAAAGTATGCCAATAGATGTTATTTAAGGCATTTTTATGTTTTCTTTTTGCTACGAAACTACATATAATGATTTGAGCATTTCTAGTATTTAACAAGTCAAACATGATGGCTACAAAAAGCTACACAGTTACTTGTGGAAACTAATTTTCAACACGCGAATGGAAAATAACTCTTTTGTCCACAGATGGATTTCCAGTCACTTGCCAACCTCGCTACAACCCGACTTCACCACCAAGATCAGCAGCCTCTACCATTATTGATTCTTCTCCATTAGCTCCCATCACACCAGACCATCAAAAGAAGACTATGGACATTCAATGGATACCAGAAAAAATCCGATTTTTAGATGACGAAACCTCAGCTCCTGCAAAAGACGGGCTTGAAGATCAAACTGCATCAACAAAAGATGCAGAGAATCTGTACAGCAAACTGTTGCAGACCATTGATGACTCACCGCCTTCTGCAATTTCAACAACACGGAAGGAACACATTATTTCTGACGACAAAGATGGACAAGCCATTGAAATGAACTCGACACCCCAACAAAAGACTCCCGCAAGAAGAAGAAAACACCGCCCAAAAGTTATTAGAGAAGGGAAACCCAAAAAGGCACCAACGCCCAAAGATCCAATAAATGGTTCTAGTGAGCCCAGAGTAAAAAGGAAGTATGTGAGGAAGAATAGTTCGAATGAAAAACCCCCGGTGGAAAGAGTCGGGAAAAGAAAATATGTGCGGAGGAAGGGCATTGACCACTTGGAAGGTCAACAGCAAAGCGGGGTAGATAATATTCCACCAAAATCATGCAAGAAAAAGCTTAACTTTGACTTGGAGCATGTACCAGAAGATAAAAACCGTAACATAATAAGTAGTCAACAAGATATAAATGCTAATGTCAATCCTGAAGGCACGGAACAAGATAAAAGAACCACTGGAATACACGAGACATCAGATATTAAGATTGTACAGCAGAATGAGTATATCAATGGGAGTATGACCACAAGTCCACAACAAGATAAATTGGAGAATGGTTATAGTAATGTAAATCAAACTGCTCGTGCAGAAGATATAAAACATAATGTTTTTCAAGGGGGTATAGCGCCCACAAATCTACAGGGTACCTCTAGTGAACGTATGATTATTTTAGATGAAAGAAGAGGTATCAAGAGACAGGGTTCTGAGCACACGTGTCAAAATGTATATACCCTGAATTCTCTCGCCATGTACCAGAAACTGTTGGTAGGGGTTGCACACCGTGCTTCTGATCGTAACAGTTTGAACAGCATTTTATTGGAAAATCACAAGAAAATGAGAATGCAAAGCCAGTTTCAAGCTCTTGAAGGTATTCCAAGACAAATGAGCAGCATTTACGGAAATGGCTCAGCTATGGAGTTACTGAATTCTTGCACTGGAAGAATCGACCCCTCTTGGAGAGCAATAAATGTTGGTGGAAATGTTAACCATCCCCAGTTCCGACCACCAATGGCTGCTACGCATTATTTGCAGAAACATCAAGTGTTATCTAGTCCACGACCACAGATAGTGAGGTTTATACCAGGTAGATCACCAACATATCCTCACGGTGGTTTAGTTAGTTGGAATCCATTGCCACCTACTCCACCACAAGGGGTGCCTAAATTTGCGGTTACAGCTTACCCTACTTTAGAGAACAAGCAAAATGCACAACCAAATGCATATAACCAATGGTTTAATGGATCAAATGAGATGCTTCAGCAACAAAATAGCACTCCCTTTAAAGGTTACAAACAATCAACACCAGCACCAAGAGGTACATTTTCATAAACAATAAGCCACTCCTAATTAAGTGTGTCGAATGGGTGGGTAAACAGGCTAGGTAACAAGTTAAAACAAGTTCGGGCCATAATGGGTAGCGTTTTGGTACGGATCAGGCCGGGTAGCACACAAGCACTCTTTTGTCTATTCTTTATCGGACTTTCTGAATAACAAATGTGTTAAATATGATTAAAAAAACTAAATTATTACAATTGTGATCTAATATTATATTAGTGATTAGTGATTTGCAGAAATTTTACACATTTTAGGCAAAATTTAACCTGTTCCATTACCCATCCGACCCCCTAAAAAATTATAACCCAAATAGGCCCATTCATCCATAGAGAAAATAATAAGCCAGATCGACCGCTCATCCATGGATGAATGAAACAGAAAGCGAAATTTAATCCACTAATTGACCCATTCAAATGTTACATAGTTTTGCATGTCTGAATTTAGCTATTACAGGACGACCTGCAAAACAGAAAGCTGAAGTTTCAATCCTTGATTATATCACACATAAATTAGAAGGTCTATACATCTGTGAAGAGAACAAGAAACAGCAAAAGGAACTTGTTGTGTACAGAGGTAGTGAGGCCCTCGTTCCATTTGAGCCTATCAAGAAACGAATTCCACGCCCTAGAGTAGACCTCGATCCAGAGACAGAAAGGATTTGGGGGCTATTGATGGGTATCGAAGGGAGTGAGGGTGCCGAGACGGTAAATAAAGATAAAGAGAAATGGTGGGAAGATGAAAGACAAGTGTTCCGTGGACGAGCAGACTCATTCATTGCCCGTATGCATCTTGTTCAAGGTATAACAAAGAATAATGAAAATCCATTACATAATTCACTGTTTGAATCATGAAACTATATAAAAAACGTGAGTACATGTACTTTCAGATTATTTAACTAGTACCTTCCTCAGGGGATAGAAGATTCTCGCGATGGAAAGGATCTGTGGTTGACTCAGTGATTGGTGTCTTTCTCACACAGAATGTTTCTGATCATCTTTCAAGGTAACTTGATATCTTGTGTTTTCCACTTGCCTGTAAAAATACCACCTATTAATAATATGAATATGAATTAACGGATATTGTTTTTCTTGCAACATATGCAGTTCTGCCTTCATGTCTCTAGCAGCAAAATTCCCCCTTAAATCAACAACCACCAAAGAATCATGCTGTCAACATGGGGCATGTAAAGGACCTATTGAAGTAGCAGCAAATAACCATAGCAGGATATCAGAGGAAGAAGTTATTCTATCACAGGATTCCAGCGCATCTTCCACAGTTCAAACTGCTGATGAAGTTGGGTCAAGCTCGGGATCAAACTCAGAAGCAGAGGATGTAATAACTGACTATGAAACCAGTAAACTATCTGGTCCACCACTAAATCTCATACATGAAGAAGAAACTACCATCCTCAAAGACCAACCGAGCATGGTACTTGATGAGCAGGCAACAGACACACGTCATCTACCAAACGAAGCAAACTCTTCTAAAGGGATACCTATCAATGTTGCTGACAGTACTTCTGTGGTGGATAAGCGTATTTGCTTTGAGAATACAGTCACTGAAGCTAACTCAAAGGAGCAAAAGGCTTCTGGAGAACCACCAAGTGGGCCAGGTCCGAATATGCCAAAGGTAAAAAAAGGAACAGCTGAGGAAGAAAGGAGAAGAGCAATTGACTGGGATAGCTTGAGAAAGGAGGCACTACTTAATAGTGAAAAGAAAGAAAGAAGCAAAGACGCAGCGGATTCACTTGATTATGAAGCCTTGAGACGTGCCCATGTCAATGAAATTTCGGATGCTATAAGGGAACGTGGAATGAACAATCTGCTAGCTGATAGAATGAAGGTAATTTAAACTCTTTTTTTAGTGTGTTTATATTTAGGGGGTGTTCGGTTTCACTGGTATCAGTTTGAAACCCACAAAATTAGGAATCCTCCATACCCACCTCAAGTTTTGGGTTTAGAAATCCATACCCATTCCCAGACCACTTTATACGTAACCCATTCCCGGACCAACCTGTTATCAGACCATACACAAAAGAATTTGTAACAGCAGACTAAAAGGCCACCTTAGCTAACTATATGAGAATTGCTAATATGCAGGATTTCCTTAACCGCCTGGTGAGAGATCATGGGGCGATTGACCTTGAATGGTTGAGAGATGCACCCCAAGACAAAGTAAAGTAAGCCCTTCAGAAGCAGTTACCTGAAATTTTAGCAATGCAAAAGTACCCATAAATATTTATTATGGTTTCTAAGCTCCCTCTGATATTTTGCATTGCAGGGATTACTTGCTAAGTTTCCGGGGACTGGGGCTGAAAAGTGTGGAATGTGTGCGACTGTTGACACTTCATCATCTTGCTTTTCCGGTAAGTGGATGTTGCAAGTAGGAATTAACACAAATTTTACATGTTGAAATAGTTTTACATTCATGATCCCCCTCTTTTTCCAGGTGGATACAAATGTTGGTAGGATAGCAGTGAGACTGGGCTGGGTCCCTCTCCAACCACTACCAGAGTCGCTTCAACTGCATCTACTAGAGATGTAAGTATTACAAAGTTTTTCATAAAATATGTTTCTCAAGTTATCGCAAAAAGGTGTTGATGAGCTTTTTCTCGCAGGTATCCGGTGTTGGAGTCCATTCAAAAATACCTTTGGCCCAGGCTATGCAAGCTGGATCAGTTGACATTGTAACTATTACTTAAACCCAAGCACTGTACATAGACGACCCACAAAATATAAAGATAGAAAATAAGAACTATTCTTGTATTGAACTTCAATGCAAGAGTTTACAAAAACTTAATGCTCCTTTTACTGACTAACATGTGGTTCTTTGACAGATATGAGCTACACTACCAAATGATAACATTTGGAAAGGTATGTCATCATTTACACATCAATTCCTAGATAGGTCAGTTTCAACAAGAAAGTAAGGATTTACGAATTATTAAATATATTTAAATGAAGGTTTTTTGCACAAAGAGTAAACCCAACTGTAATGCATGTCCAATGAGAGCAGAGTGCAGACACTTCGCCAGTGCTTTTGCAAGGTATGGTAATCAAAGTCGTTAAATATCATTTTTATCTAAGAGTATGAAGCATGCATGCATACATGAACATGGACTAGAAGTTTAGTACATATACTCTGGCGGCCAATAGACTAATTGATAAATAATACAGCTTTGTGCGTCAGAGATACATTACCTAAATAATTGTTGGGTCTAGTATATCTTCTGAAAGACTGGCCCACTGACTGCACCATCCATTCTTTTGCAGTCTGATGAGAATAGAAGATACTGTTGTTTAAGAAACTTTTAAACTACCTTTGAAAATGCCTTTTGAAATATGATAACATGACTGACATGTATATGGCGCAGTGCAAGGCTTTCCCTCCCAGGTCCAGAAGAGAAAAGAATAGTAACTTCAGATGCACCTGCTGCAACAGATCCAGTACCACCTGTAGTTATGAGACCCATGCCACTACCTCCCGCTGAAAATGACTTCTATAAAAGTGAAAGGAATTGTGAGCCGATCATTGAGGAACCAACAACGCCTGAACCAGACGCCAATGAATTATCAATAAGCGACATTGAGGATCAATACTACGAAGATTCTGATGAAATCCCTACTATCAAACTCAATATGGAAGAATTCACAACAAATTTGCAGAATATAATGCAAGATAGCAAGGAACTTGATGACGATATGTCCAAAGCATTAGTTGCATTGAATCCTAATGCTGCTTCCATACCTACACCCAAGCTAAAGGATGTTAGCCGGCTGCGAACAGAGCATCTAGTGTAAGTCCTTAATGTTCTGTAAAGCCAATATGACACTATATGACCACATGAAAGGAAGCCAAAACTAGCAAAGTACTTCTTAAAGTGTCACAGCTAAAGCTAATGGTTCATTTTCAATACAAATGGTAAAATAATGTATATGAGTATAATAGTATATAGTATATTCTGACCAGTCCTTTGACACATGCAGATATGAACTTCCGGATTCACATCGGCTTCTGGAAGGGGTTAGTATTTGTGCTGTTGAGCAGTCCTTCAATGCATATAACTATACATTACTAACTTATTTCCACATTTTACAATTTTCAGTTGGACAAAAGAGAACCTGATGACCCCAGCCACTACCTATTGGCAATATGGACACCAGGTTGACTAAATAATAATTCAGCATAAGCAGAAATTGTGTTGCAATTCATTAATCATAAGTTTTATCCAATTTAATATAGGAATAAACCTATCAGATGACATCGCTTCTACTAACTACATGTAATATAAAACTAAAGTGAAACTCTCCTTTCAGGTGAAACAGCAAATTCAGCAGAGACACCCGGAAAAGAATGTCCTGAACAACAATCAGGTCAGTTATGCGAGCGAACAACATGTTTTGCATGCAACAGCGTAAAGGAAGCAAATTCTGAAGTGGTCAGAGGAACTATTTTGGTGAGCCCTTATCTTTAAAATACAGGATAATATTGTCACTACTAATTAAACAAGTTATATCAACTAGATTTTACTACTTTCGTATCAGATACCATGTAGAACAGCAACGCGAGGAAGCTTTCCACTCAATGGCACATATTTCCAAGTTAATGAGGTAAATACTAAATACATCTAAAGTTCCAAATTACTTATTTTACCAAATGCTATTACTACCTGTATATAGTAGAGGGTATTTTTTTTGCCTTTTCCACTAAGACCTCATATAATACGATAAACCACCTTTTACCTCCCCTGAGCCTTATTTACCAGCAATATCAACAGGTTGCCAGTTGATGTAGGTAAGCACAAAGTACAAAACAAGAAATATAATATAAGATTCAACAAGCCTGAGCTCGTAGTCTATGCCTTGCAGACTATAATCAATATATGTGCACTATACAGATGTTTGCAGATCATGCATCAAGTCTGAACCCAATTAATGTTCCAAGGGCATGGATTTGGAACTTGCCAAGAAGAACAGTTTACTTTGGGACTTCAGTATCCACAATATTTAAGGGTACAAGCTTTTCAACCATATATTGCATCTGTACTACAGTTAATGTGGTTTTTTTTAGCTAAAAGTAACAATAAAAACTGGTTTTGCTAGGGTTGAGCACTGAGGGAATTCAATACTGCTTTTGGAAAGGTACGTATCACTTCAATTCTCCAATAGAATAAGAAATTGATGACATTAATCAAACTTAAAAGTGACTGTTAGCATAATATGTCTCATGAAAGAAGTGTGCTTTACCTTCAATACAAGCATGAACATTTGGAACAATATAGTACCATTAGATAAAACAACAAAAGGGATGACTTGTTGTTTAGAAGTGTTTAACGACAATACCATTTAACAAGCTACCTTAAGTGAGCAGCATCTTTGAAGTAAAAGTACACTAAGCATAAACGGTAAGAATTAACAGCATAAATGAAAACCAACGACGGTCAGGCTATAAAGAGTGAGAATGATATACATACACAAACATATATTCAGCTTATATCATTAGCATGTGATAAACAGCTTGAATGAATAAGGTTGTATACACTAAAAACGCTGTTAAGACCCAGCAACAAGATTGCATAAAAAACATAAAAATAAAATTTCACATATGGATACATATAGGGCTAATGGCACCAAAATGTATCATAGCTGCCACTTATTCCTTTTATATGTATCGAACAATTTTTTTTGCTATTCTGTGTACTAAACTTGATTTTTTGGGCATTTTTGTGTACTTTATGACCATTTTGCCCCTCATTTTATTAATATGGGAGAGGCAAAATGGTCATAAAGTACACAAAAATGCCCAAAAAATCAAGTTTAGNAGAACACAGTAATAGAAAAAAAAAAAAAAAAAAAAAAAAAAAAAAAAAAAAACAAAATTAAAAAAAAAAAAAAAAAAAAAAAAAAAAAAAAAAAAAAAAAAAAAAAAAATTGTTCGATAGATATAAAAGGAAATGATGACGACTATGATACATTTAGAGGCCATTAGCCCTACATATAAATCTCAATGGGGTCCATCGAAAAAGCTTACAAGGTCCAACTATTATTATACATACACTCATCAAATATTTGGAGTCTAAAATTGATCTATAATCGCCCTAGTCCTCGGGGTGGAAGTCTAAAACTTATTCTTCAATGAGACGCCAAAGGCTCTCAACCTGCTTCCTTCGCCCGTAGGTCTTTCCAAAGAATCAAAACCTGCTTGTCTCCTGTAACGAATTCACATAAACAAAAGCCCACCTATCTTAACTTCCACCTTATGTACATTGGTCAAGTCTCAATTATAGTCTCTAATGTCACAACATAGCTAGAGATACATGGATCACTAGACGTATGACTAAACTAGGAATGTGATTTCCCCAAGGATCATAGTGAGAGCTTCTCAGTACCCCAATAAGCCATCGGTTATGCTAATTGACTAACATTCCAAGTATACCATATCACCAACCTTGATATGTAACTAACCACCGGAGGTGGCCGAGTTGACAATAAAGCTCTTCCACAACACCGTAGTCAAACTTCACATCCATACAATGTGCGCCCCTAACAAATGACGATAAAGCTCTTCTACAACACCGTAGACAAACTTCACATCCATATAACGTAAATATTTAGTAGTCCTACTCAAGGTAGTTAAAGGCGAAAGCGACCTCAACGTGACTTGCTTTCCCTAAGGCAATAAGCGAGCGCTTTAGTGAACATTTTTACCCTTTCTGCATGTGATAATGACTAATATGAAAACAATGATTAAATAAAAACCTATATATCTTAAATCTTAATTTTTAGTAGAAAAAGAACAAAAAAGAGAAGTTTATTCAAATACTAGGCCTTAAAGTCTACTATTCTTATTTGGAATAATCGTCTTAGTTCTCATGTCCTATTTCCCTATCATTTCCGAGATCCACTGTATCATCTTCATCTACAAGATCCTCGTTAGATTCATCTTGGAGTGTCCTACTTGTAAGCTGATGCATTTCTTCTTGTATAATGCCTCGGCTATTGTGCACTAGCTACGGTACCCCAAGTTAGAGCTTCAACCTCACCAAACACAAACTCCCTTTCGGCATCATTTATTTAGAAGATTAGGGCCGGCTATAATGCTTAATTAGCTAAAAATTCAAAACTAGCCGTTATAGCAAAAAAGTGAGCGCTTCTCAATCGCTTCTCAGTCGCCTCTCAACGCTTTTTATCGCTTTACGAAAACCCCTCACTTCTTCGAACTCAAAACGCTTTAGAGCAAAACGCTTTGCTTTTTTGCTTAAGCGCTCGCTTCTTCGCTTAAGCACTCGCTTTTCTCGCTTTTGACTACCTTGGTCCTACTTATAGTAATGCATTTTGGAAAACAATGATTCTGGTTTCCAACTTGCAAGCAAAGCACGCAATAACCCACGTTGGTTTAGGACTTTGGGGTGTTAAAGAATGAGTCCTTAGATGGTTTTGTACACCTTAGAAAAATCTTATAAAGACCCTAAACACTTAATACAACAACACAATACCCAATCCCGTCGGAGCGTGGGAGGAAAGACCCTTACACAAACATACCCTTACACGAGGAAATACTCGAGAGTAATTAGAGATACAAATAAAATATATAAGGATAGACACATATATAGCATAAAGCGCATTAAGCATAGAAAATATAAAATCATAAAGGTGTGCGAGCAAATACGACATATGGTATGCGAGGATTGCAACAAAATTGTAGATGTATATAGCTACGAATCTCTTTACCTAAAAGTTGGGCACATATTTACACTTGACGCTACTAAAATCGCCTAAAAAACCTAGAAGAAACCAGCTATGTATCTCTATACCTAAAACATATGCGCAATTACACATGCATATGTTTACTAAAATCATCTAGAAAGCCTAAAAAAAGCTATATATGAATCTTGATACCTAACGCGGGGCAAATATGTACACGTGAGGCTACTAAAAATCGCCTTGAAAGCCTAGAAGAAAAACTACCATGCAACAAGAAAACCACCACTCATCTATCTTAATTCTAGTTATTCATGTGTTCCTATCAAAGGTCATGACCTCGGTCAAATGAAGTTCCTTCATGTGCTTGAATTCATCTCCCACATGAGTTTTGGTCTACCCCTTCTCCTCAAGTCGTCGACTTTGAGGGCTTCCACTCTCCTCTGACATGTCCAAACCATTTGTCGTACTTTTCCCATCTTATTTATGATAATCCTACTTTATGTACCGCACTCAAAAATATTCAAGATCATTTCTAACATGGTTTTACTACAATTCCACCTCAACATCCTCATTTCCGTCACTTCTACCCTATTTGCTTAAGCATTCGTTATCGGCAACACTCATACCAAGTAATTTATCTCTGACCCTAAGAAAACCATAAGACAGTGTTCTAACTTCCAAACAAAACAATTTATCTCCAACTCTACCCTCACTTATGCCTAATCACAAAATTGCATTAATTTTACCTTAAAAGAGTGCACTTTTAAAAACGGTAATTTAAAACCTAATTACTATAAACCATAGAAATCACACATTCTTAAAACTGTGTGCTTTTTATCTAGTGAACATTTATTTTCAGACAAAGCGAACATTTCATATTGTTAGAAGTAATCATATGCATTAAATATCAGATAACTTTACATACCGCTTCGTCGTCAGTCAATGGATGGCACGTGCGCGTTTAATAAGGTTCCTTGTAACTAAATATTATTTTTTTAAAAGAATCAAAAATAGCTTACTTTGATATGTTACATCTTCTAAACCTTCCTATACTTTGTCTCGTAACGCTAAAACATTTTTTTCAACTCACCATCCTTGGACTCCGATAGTAAACAGTAACAAAGTGTAGTGCCACCAAGCGTATATATGTATATGTGTGCCACATATGATCACCTACAACTTGTTCCAATACATTCATCCCTTTTCCTTGTTAACCGCTTTCCTCCATCAAGTGTGCTTCATTTGTTTTCCCCGATACTTTGATTTTGCGTCGTTACTACACGTAACACCCTGATGTTTTTGGTAGTCCGTGAGAATCTATTCATATAATATATCCTCCTCGGTTTCAGGTCCTCTATACCAAAAAAAACCTTCACGCCGTAGTCGATCAAATTTAATCGATTCAACCTCTAACCTATCCTCGTGCCATCATACCTTTTTGACAGCGATGAGTGCAAAAGCGCGTCCTCTAGTACGAGTTTGTTAAGACCCAACAAAATTTTTTTTATTGTAAATCTTAGAAAAAACAACGGTTTTTTTTTTTTTTTTATATTTTCAAGAGCTAACTCGCTCTCCCCGGATGCCCAAACCAAATTGATTTTCTTTACTTCTTGATCAAATGGATATATATAAAAATCTCGAATTCCTAAACCCTTAGTTATAGTATCATGAGAATATAATAATGGAAACTTTGTGTCGTAATACGATTATGTAAGGAAACTTCGTAATGTAATTGTATAACCGGATCATTATCGATCATAATTGTTATGAACTTCCTTACTTTGGTTTACCACGAGTGTAAACCACCATATTAGACTTAATAAACATCTAGAGCTAATAATCACGCATGTAAAGTATTAATGTAGAAAATATACGACCTCGTAAAAACCTTACTTTCATTAAATAGTAAGAAATGAAAGCAACGGAACAAAAATAAAAAAATTGGAGACATGTTAATCTATTAGGTTCATGTGTAACTTTACATACGTCGGTATGCCAATAGCCTAATAGCATTTCTTGATATACTTATTATTAACGTCCTAGAGAACTGATTTTATGATGTGATATGGTGGAATACTTGCAGGATTTGTTTGTGTGAGGGGCTTTGATCGAATAAAAAGGGCTCCTAGACCTTTATTGGCTAGACTACACTTTGCACCAAGTAGGTTACTTGCACAAAAAAACAAGGCGAATAAATGAGCTGTGAACAAACATAAAGCTCGAGGCTAGAGGATTGCGGGTAGGGAAATGAGCTCATATACACTAATTGTTGTAAACTCAACTCTCATGCTTTAACGCATCGAAGATGAAATTTGTAAGTTAGCAGAGTGAAGTTGATTCAATATTCATATCTTCGTTGTTTCATTTCCCTATGCTCATATAAAAGAGCCAATTAACCCATCTTATGTCTCAAAGAGGTTAGTCGAGTCATATTTTGGAACATATTTCAAATAATAATTACTATAAATTTAGAGCCATTGTCCGTGCAAGCAATATCATAAAGTATGCAGCATACGCAATGCTATATCTATCAATTATCTTATACGGTAATCACACAAGATGAAGAGTTACTAACTTACTAATAATCACAAACACGGATATAAATTGTTCGGTCAACATTTCGATAATGATCTAGATCTAAATGTAAGTATTAACAGTAGTATCAAATCAAACATAAGCAAACTATATCTTAAATGTTAGAAAAATACTGTAAAATGTTCTGGATACTAAACCCTAGAAGTTGGCACGATATTTTAAATTAATGCAGGCATCGAAAAGGAAATGAAAATGTGTAAATTATACTACTAGTATAAGTTGGAGTTTTATAGAAATCATACCTGATAGTGTTTGTGTGTGAGTGCTGCTGGTTGGGCGCATTTTTGGCGGCTGTCTTTTTGTTTTCCGGTTTTCCCTCCTCTTTTAGTGGTCCAGCCACCAGAAACTCGGTTTGATTAATACCTGACCCGTAAATCCATGGGCTTATAAAGTCACATGTAAGCCCATGATACAAATTTACAGTTTTGGCCTGATGCCCTTTAAGTTTCGTGCAACGCACGATGTTTACACATTAATTAAATTTATTTTAAATTTCAGTTTAATATACGCGTATATAAAAATTTGACAGTTTTTAATGTTTTGTAAACATGAATAAAATTTATTTTAGTTAAATTTCAGTTTAAAATGAGCTCACAAGGCCATGCATATTTTCATTTATTTTCTTCACCAAGTTTTTCCATCGAGTTTATCAATAGTTTGACCAAGCTAATTCAATTTTGACTTTTATCAGCCCATAAAATGTCTCAATTTTGCAATTGAACTCTCTTATTGATAAATAAAATGATGAGTTGTAAAACATTTTTCTTTTATTATAAAAGATAATAACGGCTCATTTTTGCATTTGACTTCTATCAACCAACTTTATTTACCACTTGTTATGCATATATTTATTTCTTAAATACAGCCCTAGCAAAAACCTTTTTTTTTTTTTTCCTCGCTTTCTTAAAAGCTTTTGTAGATATTTATAAATGGTGAGACTAATTTATGCATTCCTAAGAATTATTTGTACAAAATTCTCACACTTTTTTCACAACTAAACTCATCCAAAACTTACATAGTTATTAAGACATAAATCTCTAATGTTTTAGTAGATGAGTCATTCACATATGTGTTGAAATCGTACTTTGTGGTTGTATGTAAGGTTCAATTGAAAAGTCTGATTGTACATAACATATGCCATATTTTTGGTAAAGCAGTAGAGCCCGGTTCATAGACTTGCAGGCGATTATCTATTTGACAAATTCGTGAAATAATTTTAATAATAGTTTTGCAAGTGCAAGAGTAAAATCATAGAAAATAATTTCATGTGATGATGGAACAAATTATAAGTTTAATGCTACGAATGAAACTAGATTTTCGTATAATCGGAACAAATTCTAAGTTTAATCCTACCTAACGTAGTTTAAATATGCAAATCATTTTTGGCCGCCCCCGCCCCCCCCCCCCGCCCCCCCACCGAAAAACAAAATGAAATCATTTTCTTAAATTTTAACAAAGTTTAAGGGTTTTTTTTTTTTTTTTTGGATAAGTGGCTTCAAAAATAAGTCGGGTCTCATTCCTTTTAGAACCCTCTAGTTAGGGACAAGTAAGGTTTTATATGCCTTTAAGCACACGACCCTTCTGCTAACAAAATTAGTGGGACCTCATCACAATTAAAACGTTAATATATGTCGTGGTCCCACTCTCATTAGAGATAGAGGTTCAAAAGAAAAGAAACAGGTTCCCTTAGTTAGGTATAAGGTGGTGTTCAAGTTCATGGTATATGACTGAATGTGGTTGACAGGTTGGAGACAGATGCCTTACTTGTATCATTCCCATTACCAAACCCATCCTAACTCCAATTACACATCTNTTTCGCCGTACTCGATTCCCCGATACCCACAACCCCCTCTCCCACCCCCTTAATCGCAGCCATGTTCGTACCCAAAAACCGCGAAAACGACTGGATATTCTCCACCGAAACTGGCCATCTTCAGCTCCTGTTCACTCTCTCCAACATTTCCCGCCTTATACTTATAGGTAATGAACCTAGTCTAGAACATTTTGTTTATGTTAGATCAAATGTTGTTGATAGGGAGGAAATGGAAAAGGGATTGAAAGATTTAGTTATTGCATTGCATCCGAAAATGTGTTTTAGGAGCGGTGTTCCGGAGCCTTTGTTTTTGGTGTACGAGGATGATGTGGTGTGTAGTGTGGTTTTGGGTAAGTTTGTTGGCGCGTTTGTGGGTGAGTTTGTTGTTGAAGATGTTGAGATTGAGAGTAAGGAGTTTAGGAGGAGGTTGAGGTTTAAGAGAATGCCGAATTTGATACAGTCTCAGGCTCGGTTAGTTGCTAGTTTTGGTGAGGGTGTGTGTGAGACGTGTGATATGGGGTTGGGGTTGGAGAGGATGAGGGGAATGGAGGGAGTTGAGTTTCGTGTTGATACTAGTGTTTTGGTTCACCCGTATTTGACTCCTATGGTGTCTGGTCTTTATTTGATTGTTGGCTCACTAAATGAGCGAATTCAACAAGGGTTTTGTCCGAGAGCTTTGTGTTTAGGAGTTGGTGGTGGTGCGTTGTTAAGTTTTTTGAATAACGAGTTGGGGTTTGAAGTTGTTGGAGTTGAGGTTGATGAGGTTGTTTTGAGTGTTGCGAGACAGTATTTTGGGTTAAATGATGGGAAAAGTGTTCGAGTTGTCGTTGGAGATGCTATAGAAATGATTGAAAAAGCTGCGTGTGGAGTTAGTATTGATGGGTTGGATGCTAAATTTGATGTAGTTATGGTTGATTTGGATTCAAGTGAGGCTATAAGCGGTATTAGTGCTCCGCCACCGGAATTTGTTAGGAAGTCTGTTTTTCAGGTCATGAAATCATTTCTTCATGATCATGGTGTCCTTGTCATAAATGTCATTTCGCCTAATAAAGTGTTCTATGGAAACTTGGTGCGTGAGCTTCAGGATGTTTTTCACAAGGTGTATGAAAAGGATGTTGAGAATGATGGAAATGTTGTTCTTATGGCCACCTTGTCCCCTGCTGTGTCAAGTGATCATAATAATGCTTTCTTTATGAGGTTGAAGTCTGTGGTTTCAGGAACCTCTGTTCACTCCATAGTAGAATTGTGAACGTATTATGTAGCAAGTTTATAATTGTAACCAGGAAATGAGGCCATTTATCCATCAGGGGTGTTGTAAAGTGTAGGCCTGGGCATCTCAAATAGCCTCAGTTATATAATTCTTGAATCAGGTTTCTTCAATAAGTTACAGTTTATAGCCGCTATACTTTGTTTTTGTAAGATATTTGTACCTTTTAATTGAAATGTGGTTCTTGCTGACTTCATGTGAGGCCGTCATATTGCAGATAACTCACTAAATGTAACTTACATTTAGGTGGTACCATCTTCACTTGTAATTGATTGCTCAGAAGTCAGAATTCGCAGATACTGTTCAGAAAGTGCAACCTGATAGTCATGACCATCTGTTCTTGCCATGTGCCTTTTCTAAACGAATTTGGTTTAAACTGAAACCTTTGGCTTCCCTTGATGGTGTGTTAGAAATTTGGTATGACATTATGGCCTATATCTGACCTATTTCCCAAAGCAATGGTGTTTGGACTTTGGAGCATTATTGGTCGGCTTACTCTTGCTGCAGCAGTATACCATGTATGAAGGGAAAGAAACTCTAGAATCCACAACAGGGGATCAGAATCCATTGATAAAGTGTTGCAGTTAGCGTATAATGATGTTCGTTATAAGCTCTTGAGCCTTAAGTTTAAACCCACAAAGAACTCAGTCAAGGCAGCGAGGAGATGGCAATTTGGTGGTATCCGTTACATTCTTTTAAATTCCATGAATTTATGGTCCCATGATGATGGTTGTCAATGGAATAATGATCTGCAATTCTGCACAGGTATCTGGATGAACCTCAATCTGTCATATTTCTTGAGCAATTGAAAAGGAGGTTTATGCATTGATGTTCTGCAATTAGTCAAAAAGTCAGCCTCTACATTGAATTGTTTATGTATTATTGTGGTGTATACTTGTATAACTGTAGTGAAGATTTATGCTATATTTATACCTTATTATTCAGCAGATAGTTCCAAATAGTGAGTTTGATGTTGGTGAAATCAGGAGGATTAGGATTGCAAGGAACAAAAAGGCCCCATCTTTATACCTTAACGAAAATACGTTTGTTGTTTATTAGCTAATGTGATGGAAGATGTGATTTGTTTGAAACTTATGAATCTGCTTGTTGTTAGTATTGTATAATGTCCATTTAACGAGTTGTCTATTATTTGCAGACTGGAAAATCAAAGCATTTTGGGTTCCTTGAGTTTGCATCTCCTGAGGTTATAATGCAGAATTTTGTTTTATTTTTTATTTTAATAGTAGTTCATTCTATAGAGACCTGAACGAAATAATTATGCGTTTTTGCAGGTGGCTAAGATTGTTGCTGAAACCATGCACAACTACCTCTTATTTGAGCATTTGTTGCAAGTACAAATCATTCCTCCAGAGCGTGTTCATCCTAAACTGTAAGCATTTGAACTGTTTGGCTTACAAATTTGGTTTTTATATGTTCTTTCCGGAAAAATTGTAACCAGGACATATGAATCTAATGCTAAAGAACTCCATACTTTAACAGTTGTGACATTACACTTGTATGTGTCTGTTATTATCATCAACAACTAGCACAACAGAGTTATCTGATTCTTAGTTTTTGTTAATGTGTTTGCTTCCAAACTCTAGTTAAAAGTGGGATTAAACTTTATTTGTTGAGAATGTTACCCGACTATGGGGGTGTTTGTTTCGCCTTATATAGTCGGCTTATGGCTTATTTGGTTTTGGGCTTATGTTTCTTAAGCTCACGTTTTGTGGCTTATTTTGAAACTTTTCGGCTTATATAACCTTTTTATGACATAATAAACTTATATAAGCCAAAAAGTTTCAAAATAAGTCACAAAAAGTGAGCTTATGAAACATAAGCCCAAAACCAAATAGGTCATAAGCCGGCTATATGAGCCGAAACAAACAGCCCTTAGGATTAGAATAATTCCTCCCTAAACTTGTTTTTGTATTATTTGCTTTGCGGTTTGGATGTGCGTTTCTGGAGGTCTTTCTGGAAGCGGTCCCTTTACCCTCGGTAGGGGTGACTGTCACTGTCTACATCTCACCTCCCCCCATACCTCGCTCCGGCGCGATTGGTTATTGTTGTTGTGGTTTGGATGTGCGTTTCACATAAGTATGTGATATTGAATAATTGTATTTAGATAATCAGCAGTAAGAATATAGTGTTTGGATGTGTTACTCTTGTTTCATTAAGCAATATTAAACTGAGTGTCTTTTCGTGTTTGACAAACTCTGATTAGTAACGCAATTGGTATCTACAATGTCTGTAACGATTATTTTTTTACGGAGAACGGGAGATATTTTGTGACGAGTGTAGAACTATATCTAATCTTCTTAAACTATAGGCACATAGTTAATTTCATATGATCAGTCAGTTTTGGGGCGCTAAATATGAACCTGAAGATAATCAGAAGAATGATCTGTTTACCCGAACAGCTAAAAGTCTAAAACTAGTTACTACTTGCAATAGTTAGATACTGAAATCCATAACGCATATCCAAACGCTTCTTTAGGTTCTGCCTGTTCCAAATACCAAGCTCTTGTTTTTGTACTTAAGAAATTATGTTTTTGATTGTGTAGGTGGAAAGGTGTTAACCGTTATTATAAACCCATGGACTGGGTACGTATAAACCCATGGACTGGGTACGTATACAATCAATATCACATTAATATATTTATCTTTATCATGTCATATAATCGCATAGCAAGACTTTGCTCATTAAACTTTGATCATAATTCAGGAAAGGACATTTGAAGAGCACCAAAAGTTGATAAGACGGAATCTTAAAAAGAGAGGAGAAAAGGAAGAGAAAGATTGAGGCTGCTGGCATCGACTACAAGTGCCCAGAAATTGTAAGATTCTATCATTATTGCGATTGCATGCTTACCAAAATATGCAGTTTAGTTTTGCCAATTTTGACAATATTGAATGGATCGATTTTAGCTGTATACTATCTTCAAGGGGTCGATTAAAAAGCTCTAGCTAATATGGAACTGGTCAAACAGTTGAATGTAACATTGTAACCCAAAGTCTAATCTTAATACCTGCATTCTCTTGAATAAATACTTAAAAGATTTGTATAATTTTAATACTACTGTTTTTTGTTAACTAAATAGCTAAGTATGTTTAATTCACAAACATTATGTAAAAGGCACAAAAAGTTGTGGGTCAACCTAACTTGACCCATCTTTGACTCTATTTTTCATCTTTAATATGCATGCTGAAGGGTACATGTGCACCCATTTGTTGTTGTTAGTTGGGGGCACTTATTGTGTTCAATATGATTGTACAGGTTGGTAGTGATGTAGCTGCACCAAAGAAGATCAGATTTGAAGACTAGTGGGTGAGTAGCTGAAATGAAAATTTTGATGAAGCCAGAGCTTACCAACAAGAAACTTAGAAATTATGTGGTGTGACTATGCTCTTGTAGTTCGTTTGGCGCCTTAAATCTTTATACATGGGTTGCTAGTAGTAAGTAGGATATGCGAGTGTAGTTGAAACTTTGGCATTTATTGTTGGTGAAATTTGATGATATTGCAAACCCTTTTGATGTTACTCTTATCTTTGTATAACTTGTAAGTATGATCCTTTTGAAAATCATTAGATGCAAAGTCAGCTTGCAATCATGGGTCTATCTGGTTTATTAAAATAGAACAACCTGGTTTGTTGCCATACTCTCTATCTTAAGCGAAAATAATAGTTTGTTTCTGCGAATGAGATACTTTGCATAAACCTCGTGGATCAAGGATGATCATACTGTTAATACCATGTCACTGAATGAGACAAGTATATATGGGTGGGTGTAGTAAGGCTGTGGACGACGCGCAAAACCCCCCAAAGACGCGTTCTAGCTAAAAAAACCACTTCCCCACCCACGCGTCTTGGACCAGTTTTAAGCATCGGTCGTTACTTTTTTTTTTTTTTTTCGTGTGTGTGCGCGACCGCGCGTGCGTGTGTGAGAGTATTGTGGGGTATGTGTATGTTTTGGTCCTGACATTGGTTGTCTTATTACACTATGTTGGTGGTGTTGAAAAGTTGATGTAGCGTTGATTTGACGGTGGTGATCGCGATCACCACTACATCCAGTTTGATGTTCCTATATGATCAGAGGGATGTACTTGGGTAAGAAAAATTATAGCTAAAATCAGATAATTAGTTGATTAAAGTTAATGTTAGTTATTTTGAATGGCAACAAGAATAGTAACCTAAACAGATGTCTCACAAAACACTGGAAAGTAATTTAGTCAAATCATTCTATACCTTGACGACATAACCATCAAATCGATGCAATGCTTTTTGATGAAGACAAAGATTGAAAGAAATGTCAAAAAAGTACAATTCCATTATAAAAAAAAAGAGAAAAAGACAATAAAAATGTTACATATTTCATTAACCTAAAATTATATAGTAGTATCAAAAATGCTTACTGTACAAAAGGAGATGTCTATTTACTAACGATTTTTTTAAGAACGGCATCACACTTGAAAACTGACATCCGAGTTAAACCATCCAAATGGGCACGCCTTGGAACCCAAATCAGTAGGAGAGACTCGCGAAGAAAAACCCTAGAACTCACGGCTTCGCACTAAGAGGAAAATCCGGATTTTTTGTCACTTGTGAGACCTGAACCCGAAGAAAACACCCAAGCTTCAGAAGAAACACAGGTGGCCAACTATGCTAAGACAATTAGTTTCTATTTACTAATGATGATAACGCATTGTTAGACATAGTCAAAGGAGAGTAATAACAACAAAGATCAAAACAACACCAACAAAAGTGTACCCATCAAGACAGCCATAATTACAAGAAACAAATGCCACAACACATGTACACCAGCCCACACTAATGCCCCAGTTAACCCCACTGCCACCACGTTATCTCTATCTGGGTCCAGTAACAACTCACCCCACTTCACTTTAACTCTAGGTACTTCATCCCCGTTGACTTTTGATGATTCGTTGACTTTTCTACTTGATTTGAGTGTTACATTTGTGAAACTATGTGTTTGAATATGTAAGTTTGGTTTAAGGATTGTGTTTTGTTTCTGAGATGTTTTGGTTAATGGGGTCAATGAGATCTGGGACTTGAGCACTAACATGTTTTTAGTGAAATGTGGATTAGCTGCTTAATTTTTTAATTAAGGGTTAATTATGATGTGGGTTAGTTTCAGTTTTTATCCTTTTGATTTTAGCTTTAACAATATAAGTACCTCAATAGTCAATATTGTCCGTTTACTTGTCACTCAGCTTTACAGATTAATGCATTATCCTTGTCTTTAACATTTTTACCAATCCAACCCGCGTGGACTTCACTTATGATATAGTTTTACCCAAACACCAATATAATCACACATTTTCACCAACACTTGCACTTGCGTGGCACACAGAAAAACCTACACCGCCAAGCGTGTTACAATCACACGTGACCCGCAATAGCCACCTCACTAGTGCCGGTGAACACCTTGTGCAAGTGGGGCAGCTGCACAGGGCTGCCATTTCTATGGAGCCTCCCTTTCATATATTATCAAACTACATATGTATCAATTTAAGTCCATTGATTAAGTTTATTATGGAAATGTTATGTAATAACAGCGAAAATACAAGATTAAAAAAAATCAAGTGGCGATTGCAATTTGAGAATGCACCTCACCCTCACGTATGAGTCAACCCATCAATTATTCACTGCCTTGAAAAATATTAACACAAAAGTAGCGTAATACAATAAAGCATTTGAATGCGAGGGGACGAAACTAGTACCAGAATAGATGGCTAGCAATAAAGCATATCTTAATACATATTCATCCCAAGACCTTGATAGTTACTGTTCTTAAGATGGATCAGCTTGAATTTTTTTGATGAAAAGAAAAAGAAAATACCATTTACAACGAGACAACAACACTCAAATAGTACAGTTTAGTACCAAAAAATATACTAGCAATAGTCAAACAGTGCGATATATGATTTTCCCGTTGGGTTCCCATTTTTTTGCCATCCCTATTCATGGCACTAGTACATTACGAGTTACGAATCGCTTTTGCAAATAAGTCACTGTAAGCAAAAAGAGTAATAAAATAAATTTTGAGGAAAAAAATTCGACCACAGTGGGAGTCGAACCCACGACCTTTTGATCCGAAGTCAAACGCGCTAATCCACTGCGCTATGCGGTCACCTTGTTTTGCTTGTTCAAACTATTCAAAATATCATATAACAATTTGTTTTGTAGCCCAGGCAGTAAAGCACATGCATGTTACAACATGAGGTCCCCCCTTGAATAAAACTACATTTATGTTCAGAAATTAAACTAACATATGCAAATATAGTAAAAAAGTTATTAACTGCTTTGTACTCCTTAGAGCATCTGCAGCGGATGGTTGTAAAAGCTTTTTACTATTAGAAAAAGTCTTTCAAAGACTTTTTTCCATTGCAAACTTGGGTTTTTCCAATAGCTTTTTAGTATGACTTGGTATCCTTCAAGCGGTTGAAGCATTTTTAGAGCAATAGCTTTTTGAAGCATTAATTAGAATCATTGTTTGGTATTATAAAAGTAATAAAATTAAATGAGGAAAAACTTTTCAATGTTTAACAATTGCAAATGCTCTTAGTAATTTAGTTGGTGAAATAGTATCGTGATGTCCCAAGAAAACTTATTTCCTTAGAGTTGCTACTGAATGTATTAGGAATTAAATCAAGACATCTTTGGATTAAAAATAACAAAAAAGGGTTCAAGTTCATATTTTGACAATTACATATGTATACTTATTAAAATTTGCATATTTGCATATATACCCATAGCATGTTTAAATACCATTATATACTATGCAATAAAAACTTGTATTTTGAGAAAACATGCAAATATTCATGTTTTAGTGGGTATGTATACAATTTTTTTATTAAAAAAAAAAAAAAAANGGTTGAAAGCATTCATGATTGATCAATGATAGCATATATCTTTCATATAAATTTCAGCAACTTTCGGTTGAATAATTGCCAGTGTGACGTGCTAATACTAGTTCTTGTAAAGCATCTAACTTCTTCAAAGGTATAGCAAATAAGCAAAATGTCACCGCATATGTTTAGCTTCCACTTTTACATAACATATGCAAGAACCATCCTTCCATCTGTACATGATAATCGTCCACTCATCAAGTTGATCATGACCCGCCGAGTTCCCGAGTTTGAACATATATACTACACACACTCAACAATATTTCATTACCCGAATTAGTTACTTCTTGAAAATGAATTACCTTGGACCACTCCCGTTCCGCATTTGATTCCTTATTTTGAGATATTTTTTTATGATACCAAAGTTGCATAAGTTCGTTCTACTAGAAGATGACTGCACTTGCATAGGATATCATTTGTACTAGGTATTTTGATATCACTAGATTTCGTTAGGTTACATATTTAACCCTTAAGGGACATCTAATTTTTGAAGTATTTTTAAGCTCCGGAACCTAGCCAGAAAACCAAGGTGACTCCTTTAATCATTTAGTCAAAGTAAAAAAATCCACGGGGTCATTTTGTCAATATTTTTCTCTTAAGAAAAACGTAACACGACGAGCCAAAATTATATAGATTTGATGTGCTCAAGCATGTTTAAGACATGTGAGATAGATTTGATGTGTATATATTACTCCGTCCGTCGCATATTAAATGTCCTGTTTGACTTTTTAAAGTCTTTGTTTCTCAACTTTGACTTTAAATATTTTTGTTTGTGTAACATAATACTTGATACAAAATATATGAATGGTTAAGTTTTAAATGTATTTTCATTGCGTATAATTTTTATCAAATACTATATAATACAAGCAAAAATATTTAAGGTCAAAGTTGATAAAAAAAAAAACTTGAAAAGTCAAACCTGGATATTTAATATGGGACAGAGAGAGTATGAAATAACGAGGAAATGGGTATAACGTGGTAACGTGCGTTATTTTGTTGCCACATAGGAATAATGCCGGGGAGGCGTTACCACTCCCCGTGCTCTAAGCTTACCGTTGTTTTCACCACATTATAATGTTCTTTCTTATTCACCAAACTGTGTTTTAATTACATGCGTAATTTTCATTACATTTTTCAAGCTATATCTCTTCCATTTGCAAAAGCCATATGGAATTACTCTCTCCGTCTCAAAATAATTGTCTTTGCCAAAAAATATACAGTTAAAATAACCATAATTGTTACTGATTTATCTCATTATTTTTACGAGAATGTCAATTTTATCTTTAACTAATTAATTAATGTTTTCTTTAAAGCTTATAAGTATAACGAGGCATGAAGAACCCGTGCTACGCACAAGCTTCAAATCTAATTGTTAATCGCGTATTCTTTCTGTGTATTGGCGAGTGTATGCTTAATTATTGCTTAGTATGTTGTATGAAACGTTTTGACTTCCTTGTATAAAAAATTAAAAATGTTTGATGTTGTTTTGGTTCTGTGGTGTTGTATTATATAAATGGGCTTTTCGTTATTAAGTTGTGATGGCTTTGTTTCTTTTGGTCTATTACTTATTTGCATGATAAAAAAAAATGGCTTTGTTTCTTTTGGTCTATTACTTAGCCCTACAATACTTGTCCATTAGATGATTTTTGCATGGTAATATGAAGCACACGGGGTCTATCTAATTGGTCATAGTTTAATGTGTGTTATATATTTTCTTTATTAAGTTTGTAAGTTAAAGTTTGTGTAATAATGTATATATAATAATGCCACATAACTGTATAAAAATCGTTACAAACCTTTTTAGCTTCATCTCATTTTATTGTACAACTAATTTCATTGAAAATTAACATTGAAGTCTAACTAATATTAATAAATTTTATCAATAAACTCAATTCTAAATAGCTAACCAAATGAATATTAATTAACACACTATTAATAATTTCTAAAACCTTTGGACTCCACTATTATGTCTTAAACTTAATTTTTTTAATTTACAAATAGGTTTGAGCAAAAATTATGTGAGCAAAAATTATGTACTTTTTTCTTTTATATTTATTATTCAAGTTGCATGCTTACATAAACTAATCACGTTAAAAAGTATCATTTAACCATTTAGATGTTGCTTTACATATATGTTCGTGCACATTTTCTTGAATCAATTCGTACATGTGAGCTACATCAATAGAAAACACACATAAATTACTTGTATATGAAAATGCATTAACATAATACACACACACAAAGCATCAAGCCATCGATGACGGACCACAACAGATCTGAGCAGAGGAGACCGGAAGGCAACTGATCTGCAGAATAGCGGTGGCGTTGATTGATCAATTTTATGTACAAATCAATATTAAACATCCTGCATGGAATAAGCTATTGATTTATTTGATAGAAATTACTAACTTAGTTACTTAGACATCAATACATCATATCTATATTTCTCTAATATGATGATGTCTTCTATGTTATTCTAACCAATATTCAGGAGGCCCCCCATTCTCTAGAAGGAACACACATGTTTGTTTGGTTGAAAGCATTCATGATTGATCAATGATAGCATATATCTTTCATATAAATTTCAGCAACTTTCGGTTGAATAATTGCAAGTGTGACGTGCTAATACTAGTTCTTGTAATGCATCTAACTTCTTCAAAGGTATAGCAAATAAGCAAAATGTCACCGCATATGTTTAGCTTCCACTTTTACATAACATATGCAAGAACCATCCTTCCCATCTGTAAATGATAATCGTCCACTCATCAAGTTGATCATGACTCGCCGACTACCCGAGTTTGAAAAACATACTACACACACTCAACAATATCTCATTACCCGAATTAGTTACTTCTTGAGATATTTTTTTATGATACCAAAGTTGCATAAGTTCTACTAGATGATGACTGCACTTGCATAGGATATCATTTGTACTAGGTATTTTGATATCACTAGATATCGTTAGG
>LBNU01009489.1:22289-59354 GCA_014162995.1 Artemisia annua
TTTTATTAATACAATGTTTATTATCTATCATCATCACGTAGCCACATTGTTTATTATCTATCATCATCACGTAGCTACATTGATTATTTGAGTTTATGGTTTAGTTGTTAATTGTTATTTGCTTAAATGTAAATGATTGCAAGTTCTTAAAAAGTTTAATTTTTTATGTTTTTTTATTAGGTTAATATAAAAGCGGTTCCTATACGGATAGATCCAAAAGAACTGGAACCGGAACCGGAACCAGAACCGGAACCAAAAACTATATTTGGTTCGGTTCTCGGTTCCCACTTTTCAGAAAAATCGGTTCTCGGATCCACCGGTTCCGGTTCCGGTTCCAACCGGTTCCAGAACCATGCTCATCCCTAGTTTGGTTGAAGTGGGTAGTTGGGATCAAGGATGTTACCACCTTCCATGATGGCGGATGGTAAAGGTTACAAACAAAAACACGAAGAAATAAGATTGACTAAAGAAATCCTAGAAAAATAAAATAAAAATCTCACTAGAAAGGAATCTAGCGAGTAGACCTAATAAAATAAAAATTCTACCTAAACAATAACTATTCCCCGGTAGCGGCGCCAAAAACTTGATGCGTGGTTTTGTGACCTTACAACAGGTTTTACCTCTCAAGGGATCTCAAGAGGCTTACAACCCCACAAGGCAGTGTACCTGACCGATGTAGTATAGGATAGTGGTAAGTACAGGGGATTGATCGTTCTCTCACAAGGAATAGTGTTCGTTAGGATAGAAAAACTACTCTAATAGGTCTAAGGGTGAAGGAAGATTCTTTTTGTATTTTTATGTTTTTATGAAAGCAAGTAAAATCTCGGTTTTGAAGGAGTGGGCGGAATTAGTTGCTAGTCAACTAACCCAAGATAACTACAATTGCAAATAAAATAAAATATCTAAACTATTGTGTTTGTGAAAACAATATGGAGAAAAGTTGTGTTTACTTAGATTTCATTACTCCCTAACTATCTTTTACCAGTTAATTGATATGTATGTTACTTGTGTGGATGAAGGGTGTATTCCTAATAACTCATGGAGTGGCATACATATCTCTCCAATTCTATGAGCTCTTATCTCCTCCTATGCCATGCACGGCACAACCATAGGGATTGTAAACAGTGGCTCATGCGTTAAATACTATGTTAATAGCCTAGTATGCCTTGGCTACATGTTTCCCAAGACGTTCAAGCACGTTACCATAAAGGAGGTTGGCCAGTTTTCTTGAGCCTAACATTGATGGAACAATCATCCCAACAAACAACAACACATCTATTAACCAATAATTAATAGTTAGGTTTCGTTAGATCTAAGCAAACACAAGAAGAATTTAGCTACACATGTTAATTAAAAGACAAGCAAAAGAGATAATCAACCAACACATAGACATATTGATTGAATTAAAGTGAAGACTTATCTTTAATTAAGCATGAGGGTTCCAAGGGTTGGAAACCCTAAAAAGTACAGAAAATTCGTCTAGGGTTTGGNCACTTGGCAATTTTGGACTAATAATGGAGCAAAACAAGCGAGATGTCAAAAGTCTACTGAAATCCAGAAGATGCGCCGTATATCTCTGAACAGATACGTCACAATATCATACTTAGATGAATTCGAAGACCACTGCCTGACTTTGAAGAATGCGCCGCATGTAATTCTATCATGCGCCGCATATGAAACTTTGGTCAACGAAGAAGAGCAAGCTCGTTCTACTCCAGATACGCCGCATTACACTTCTGACATACGGCGTATCACTATCAAGACTTCACCAGATACAATCCAAGATACTGAAGGACATGCGCCGGATACAAGAATCAAGATACGCCGCATCTGAAGACGGTGTACGAATATTCCAGTATATATTAATCTTGGACCCCACGCAAAGTTAAGTCGATGCGCCGCATCAACTTACTCAATGCGCCGCATCGAGCCCTCATACAGAAACTATAAATACCCCAAGACCTAGACGAGTTTTGTGTGCAACATAACCCTAAGGAGCCGAGTTCAGTCGAAAAAGCAACAAAAGACACACCCCAAACGAAGATATTAGAGCAGTAAGAAGGTCCTGCATGTAATTAATTCATTAAGTAGTTTTGTTTTATTGTAATAGTACGCTTTAATTCATCAGGATTGATGGGCTTGTGGCCACCATACTACTCTCTTTAAAATTGCTTTCCTATCAATTATAGTTTATATGATGATGTTTTTGGTGACTTATATTAGTGCTTTGATAACCTCTGTGTCTAGCTGTGCCTGTAGGCTGCCATACCTGCTCCTCGCCTGCTTAAGCTGATGTCTTTAGATAAGTAGGATAGGCATAAGTGATCATTAAGGGTTTACTCGCCAATATAATAAGATCCAACGAGACAGATTAGATTACGATACGCTTCATATAAAACTAGCAATAAAACAAGTGACAAGCTACTTAACTATCAGGACAGACCTTCTTCTGCTTCTAATTATCTATCTGTGTACGTGTATGCTATTCGCTGATTCATGCTCATTAGTTTAATTTACTGTTTAATATAACCAAATCTGTGCCAGTCTCTCAGGCTGAACCCCCTTTCATTAGATTAGGCTGTAAAACTAACTTAGGATATTAAATACTGATTAGGTTAATTAGATAATACGTTCCACTCTTAGTGATCGACACTCTACTTACCATTATATTCATACTGACCGGGTACACTGCTCGTTAAAAGTGTGTGTTATTGATTAGTCGGCTAAATATAAATTTAAAACTTGAGTAGGCATTAATACTGCTAAACCGCAACGACACATCACGCGCATCAAGTTTTTGGCGCCGCTGCCGGGGAGTGAATTGTTATTATCTGTTAATTTGATTAGTATTTTAATTAGATTTTTCTTTTTATTAGGTTTTTAGATACTAACCACTAACTTGTTGTATATTAGTTAGATTGCATTCATTGTATAATTTGCATATTTTCTGTTTTTGTTTTTTTTTTATTTTCTATAATTTTTTTAATTTTATTTTTCTTTGTTTTTCTGCATTAACTCTTGTCGTTGTATTGTGCTGATACAAACGATACGTCGCATCTGTAACTCAGATACGGCGTATTGCGTTTTAATTCTTTTATAAATAAAACGCGTTTAATAATTCGAGTACGGCGCATCTTTCCCCGAGATACGGCGTATTCTGTTTTTAATAAGAAAATCTTTCGAAACCCTAACGCCATGTGACGCATCTGTTTTCGCAGATATGGTGTATTATATATTTAAAATTAAAAACAGTTTTCGAATTAATTAAACAGAAGCGACGCATCGATTTTTATCGATACGGCGCATCACCAAATCAAAATCTTGTATTTTGAAACGTAACGAAAATACGGCGCATTAGCTTCTGCTTATGCGGCACATTTAATTTTTATAAATATAACTGATTTTTTATGTTTAACTGATACGGCGCATTCCAATTCAAAAAGTGGCGTATCTATCTTCTGAATAAAAGTCTGATTTTAATTTTAATGTCATAAGATACGGCGTATCCCTTTTTCAGGATACGGCGCATCGTCTGCAGATATCAGCAACTTTTATTTTTTGTATTCCGTTTCCGTTATTAATTTTCTGATATTCCACTTTCTTGAACATACCGTACTGATGCTTTTGTGATGATTTCCGGAAGTGCATGACCAGAAGTTCAACCAAGAACTTAGTTACACCAATTTCGAAGATCCTGAACGAGCTTTTCATTCGCTTAAAAAGCTTTCAACACAACAAGCATTGACTATTCAAGTTCGTTCGAGCTTGATTATTTTTCTGAACAAGAAGAGGAAGAAGAAACAGAAACAATGACGGAAAACACTACTATGGAGGAATACATGTTCAAAACCCGATCCGACTACAGTTCAGGAGTTGCTAGTCCAAAGTTTGATGACAAGTCAAAGTTTGAGTTGAAGGGTCAGTTTCTCAAGGAATTAAGAGAAAATGCTTTCTGTGGGATGGAAAATGAAGATGCTAATGAACATGTGGAAAAAGTCCTAGAGATTGCAGATTTATTCACTACAGAAGGAGTCTCTAACGATCAAATTATGCTTCGGATCTTCCCAATTTCGCTTAAAGGAGCTGCTAATAAGTTGCTAAGGAATGAACCAGCAGGTTCGATCAAAATATGGGATGAACTGAAGAGCAAATTCCTCAAAAGATATTGTCCACCTGCTAAAACTGCTAAAAAGATGGAGGCTATCAACAATTTCAAGCAAGAGCCCGATGAAACTCTCTATCAGGCTTGGGAGCATTTCAAGAACTTGTTGGTGAAATTTCCTCAACACTATCTAACCACAATGCAAGAGGTAATATTGTTTTATCAAGGATTGGACGTGCCTACTAGACAAATCTTGAATGCAAAGGGAGCTGTACCATAAATGAGTGCAGCAAATNAAAACTGCTAAAAAGATGGAGGCTATCAACAATTTCAAGCAAGAGCCCGATGAAACTCTCTATCAGGCTTGGGAGCATTTCAAGAACTTGTTGGTGAAATTTCCTCAACACTATCTAACCACAATGCAAGAGGTAATATTGTTTTATCAAGGATTGGACGTGCCTACTAGACAAATCTTGAATGCAAAGGGAGCTGTACCATAAATGAGTGCAGCAAATGCTAGAAAAGCTATCCAAGAAGCTGCTGATCATTCTCAAAAGTGGCACGATGGAACCTCTACTATGTCTAAGAGCAGCACTAATTTTGACAGGTTTGCTGCAATTCAAGCTCAATTAGATAAAATTATTAGAGAGATGAAGAAAAGAGATGAAAAAGTATATCCTGCCCAAGTTGGATGTGAAAAATGCGAAGGACCTCACTACACCAAAGATTGCCCTACAAAGAATGAAAGTGAGACTTTTGAAGAAGCATACTACATACAATTTGGTCAACCATTCCAACCTTCAGGAAAATTTAGGGAAGCTGTTCCAGGATACCNGAAAAGAGATGAAAAAGTATATCCTGCCCAAGTTGGATGTGAAAAATGCGAAGGACCTCACTACACCAAAGATTGCCCTACAAAGAATGAAAGTGAGACTTTTGAAGAAGCATACTACATACAATTTGGTCAACCATTCCAACCTTCAGGAAAATTTAGGGAAGCTGTTCCAGGATACCATCAAAAGTACAATGGAAATCCCACATATCAAGAGAGAAGGCAGACTTTGGATGATACTTTGAAGCAAATTATGACCGATGCTAATAAAAGACATGAAGAAAATTCTGCTATGATCAAAGAAATCCGAGCCTCAACGGACTCTGTCACAAGAAACCAAGGAGCTTCGATCAAAAATTTAGAGCAACAAATCGGACAGATAAGCAAGGTTCTTCAAGAAAGGGGATATGAAAGTCTACCTAGCTCAACCAAAACTAATCCAAGAGATCATGTTAAGGCCATAATCACTACCGAAGAAGTCATGCCAAAAATACCTTTTCCTGGACGATTGAAGAATGGTGATGTTCTCAAACCCCAATATTTCTTTAACTCTTCAATCAGCGTAAGAAGATTACTCGAGGAGAAGTCAAGGATCGAAGAGGAGATCAAGGCTGCAATGAAAGAAGAGAGCTCTGCAACCGACCTACATGCCTTGTCTCATAAAGAAAAAGACCCAGGAAGTTTTACTTTACCTTGTTCAATTAATAACATGTCTTTCAATAATGCATTAGCTGACTTAGGAGCTAGTGTTAGCGTTATGCCCCTTAAGACATTCACTACCCTAGGACTAGGAAAACTAGCACCAACTAAGCTGCTTATTGAATTGGCTGACAAAACTGTATAACGACCTGAGGGGATTGCTGAAAACGTACTAGTTAGGGTCAAGAAATTTGTATTCCCCGTAGACTTTATAATACTAGATATGCCCGAAGATGTTAAGATTCCCTTAATCCTTGGACGACCTTTCTTGTCTACTGCTCATGTTAAGATTAATGTGTTTAAAAGAAAAATATCATTGAAGTAGGGAACGACAACTAGTCTATAAATGTGAAAATCCGATTAAAAGCATAATTAGAGGTGTTTATGTGCTAGGATTACATGAACATATAGACCTCGACCTAGAAGCTAGGATAATGGGAGAAACATTGATCCAAAACAATAAAAATAATCCCAAGCGTAGGAGAGTTGTCGAGAAAACCAATAAAGACCTGTTTATTGAGCTGCCATCACATCTTGAATATTTGTGCTTATACAATATTAAGAATTTCACATCTATCATTTTATCATCTCTACCCGAAAGGGATAGAATTTTATTTATACAGATATTGAAAAGACATGGCGTGGAGATCAAGAACGGGCATGATGTGTTCGACATTACAGGATTGATAATAAGAGAGCGCGACGCTTCCGATTTCTTTAATGATAGGTATTAGGAGTTGAACGTGAGTCTAATTTGAAGACTCTGGAATAAAGACAAGTGCTGACCGGGAGACAACCCGGAATTTTTATCTTATTTTTCTGTTTGTGTCGAGTCTGTCAGACCTGCAGAAGATGCGGCGCATCTCCATAATAGAATGCGGCGTATCATCTGCACTGGTCATATCTTTTTATTTTTCTGCATTTTTTATTTTTAGACTTTAAAACATTCTGTCAGTTTATTTAATGCGGCGCATCCCTGGATAAGGATGCGATGCATCTTTATTCTGATTCGTACTAATTCCAGGCTTGATACGGCGCATCTTCTTCCATAGGATGCGGCGTGTCGACTGACCTGATGATTTTCATATTTTAATTTTTTAGGTTTTATTTTCACTAACTACTAATGTATTATGCAAGTTTGAACTTTCTTAACTCAGGTGTGTTAAAGTCTTGGTGGTATTATAGATTCCTGCACTTTCTGTGGAAACATCATTCAAGAAGCTTAAACGTTCTCATCCACAAGAAAGTTGATTTTTGCTCATAAACGCAATGGAGGATCATTCCGAGCAAATATCAGGGGAGTTTTTCCGTTCTAATTCTTTTATTTTCCAGTTTTTAACCTTTAACACAAACAACGAGGACGTTGTTTAACTTAAGTGGGGGGATGGAGAATTAGAACGCTTACTTGTCCTAAACTTTTCAAAATATGCTTAAAATGCGCTTAATATATCAAAATTTAAAAATTTTTAGCATGTTTTTGTTTATGTCTAATTTACATAACCGCACACATAACCTTATTTCTTCCAAAAATTAAAACTTTAGTGTGCCGGTGACTTGTAAACTTTAGAACTTGGCTTGTATACTATTTGAGACCACCATAATGAGTATTATCGATATAATTGGAGTGACTTGTCTAACTTGGTAAATTTCTAGGATTACACCCAAAAAGCCTTTATATTTTATGTGATATTAACTAACTACATTGGTTAGTTAACCCCCGTATAAACCATTTTGTTTACTCTCACTTTTAGAGTAAGATACCCCTTGAAAAACCCTCAGAGCCATTTCTTTCGTTTCTTACACCTTTGTTAAGATGTTTCGTTACACCCTTACACCTTAGCCTACCCTGTAGATTATAATCCGTGGTTAGTTACTTTAGGCAAAGTGTGTTTCCTTACATTACCTGTGTTCACGTGCGTAATTCATTATCTTTGGTTAGGTCAGGAAATTGCACAATGCAATTGGAGTGAAAGTACATATTCTATAATTTTAGTTCATTTTTCGTGTGTTTACTACTTTCACTATTACAGTTATTTCTGAAATTTATGAAAAGTATGGAAAAATTATCCGGAAAAATCGTGACAGAAAAAGTTGTGAAATTTTACACACATAAAAAAAATCGAAAAAATGGAAAAGAAAAAGAAAGAGAAGAAGTTGGAAGTTTATTTAACCAACTTATGTAAATTTTTGTATTAAGTGGGAGATATCACCACTATTTGTTGTTGTATTATATTTATGGATTGAATGGGAGTTGGCCGTTATGGGAAAGCCAACTAAGGTTTATTCTTTGTTTAAGATTTTGTTGAGTATAATTCGTGTCTACCTAAAGCGTGAGTTATTCAATGATATGAGTCTTATTCATGGGATGGTTGGGAAAGTAATTAACCACACTTAGGATTTTGATCTATTTGTTTGTTATTTTTTATTTTACACCAATTTATATCCTAAATGTTATCCCTACCCAACCGTATTGTTATATTCGTTGTTAGCTTTCGAGCATCCGGATATGATGATGGCTAAGTGAGAATATTAAATGTATGAATAATGTAGTGACCATCCGAGTATTAGATTAATTGACTAGCGCGCCAGCGATCCAAGAAGTGCACTAGTGACCATCCGTTAGTTGAAGCGTCGAAGACTCGCGTCAGCGATCTACTAAGTTTATGCAGGAGATGTCTGAATGAAGCTAGGTTCAAGCCATAAGCCTCAAAACCCTATTTACCGCTTTAGACTTGTTACTCCTTGGCTTTAGTGGGGGAGATGCGTATACCTGTCAAGCTTATGATAGAATTTCATCACAACTAAGCAACTAAACGATTTAGAATTGCTTTTATATTGAAAAATTATTTTTTTCTACTTCGTTAAGTGTTAGGTTGTGTGATTATGATAAGACGAATACGTGCTTAATGATAAAAATAAATCCTAATAACTTTTAGGATACATTTTCATAAGATTATCCTATTTATTTGACTTGTTTTACTATATTATTTATGAGAATCGGTACTTTAATGTTTAGTTTAGTAATTCTCATGTAAAAACAAGCAATAGGTGAAACTTGGCGATTTTGGACTAATTATGAGCAAAACAAGCGAGATGTCAAAAGTCTACTGAAATCCAGAAGATGCGCCGTATCTCTCTCAACAGATACGCTGCAATATCTTACTTAGATGAATTCGAAGACCATTGCCTGACTTTGAAGAATGCGCAGCATGTATTTCTATCATGCGCCGCATATGAAACTTTGGTCAACGAAGAAGAGCAAGCTCGTTCTACTCCAGATACGCCGCATTACACTTCTGACATACGGCGTATCACTATCAAGACTTCACCAGATACAATCCAAGATACTGAAGGACATGCGCCGGATACAAGAATCAAGATACGCCGCATTTGAAGACGGTGTACGAATATTCCAGAATATATTAATCTTGGACCCCACGCGAAGTTAAGTCGATGCGCCACATCAACTTACTCAATGCGCCGCATCGAGCCCTCAAACAGAAACTATAAATCCCCCAAGACCTAGACGAGTTTTGTGTGCAACATAACACTAAGGAGCCGAGTTCAGTCAAAAAAGCAACACAAGACACACCCCAAACGAAGATATTAGAGCTGTAAGAAGGTCCTGCATGTATTTACTTCGTTAAGTAGTTTTGTTTTATTGTAATAGTACGCTTTAATTCATCAGGATTGATGGGCTTGTGGCCACCATACTGCTCCCCTTAAAATTGCTTTCCCATCAATTAAAGTTTATATGATCATGTTTTTGGTGACTTATATTAGTGCTTTGATAACCTCTTTGTCTAGCTGAGCCTGTAGGCTGCCATACCTGCTCCTCGCCTGCTTAAGCTGATGTCTTTAGATAAGTAGGATAGGCATAAGTGATCATTAATGGTTTACTCGCCGATATAATGAGATCCAACGAGACAGATTAGATTACGATACGCTTCATATAAAACTAGCAATAAAACAAGTGATAAGCTACTTAACTATCAGGACAGGCCTTCTTCTGCTTCTAATTATCTATTTGTGTACGTGTATGCTATTCGCTGATTCGTGCTCATTAGTTTAATTTACTGTTTAATATAACCAAATATGTGCCAGTCTCTCAGGCTGAACCCCCTTTCGTTAGATTAGGCTGTAAAACTAACTTAGGATATTAAAATACTGATTAGGATAATTAGATAATACGTTCCACTCTAAGTGATCGACACTCTACTTACCATTATATTCATACTGACCGGGTACACTGCTCGTTAAGTGTGTGTGTTATTGATAAGTCGGCTAAATATAAATTTAAAACTTGAGTAGGCATTAATACTGCTAAACCGCAACGACACATCACGCGCATCACCCATCCTCGACTCACACACAAGTCGGAAAACAATGACATAATTTACAGAACCTATCACCGTAACACTTGTTACGTTTGTGTGTGGACACATATAACATCTCGAGACTTCATAGATGTCGAGAGTTCTTCTCTTGCACTTGCCGGAAAAGGAAATCACTTATAAACATATACCGACATGTTATAGTGATCAAAGACTAAAGGGAAACTAAAAACAGAAAGTTTTGTGTTTGAAAAACCTTGTTTTCTAAAGTGTAACAGTTCAGTATTTATAGACGACAGGACAGACCAGACGGTCCCGTAAATAGGCGACGGTCCTTTATCACTAAGGGACCGTCCCGACAAAACGGTCCCATTTTTGTCCTGACGTGGTGAAAACTTATCTGGTGAAGTTTCAACTATTTTGAGGGGGGGGAAACTAGCTGTTATAAGTTTGAATTTGAATATATTTTCTTAATAAAACATTTCTTTAAAAACACAAAAATACTTTTGTGAAAATATTTTGTCTAACTTAAAAACGTAAGTTTATAAGAAAATAAAAACTTCTTTGATCACCAAACTAATGACGGTATGAAGTTTGTTCATACCTAAAGTGACGTTGTAGAAGCATCGTAGAAGTAACGAGTTTCCTCGGTTAAAAACTTATTAACCGTAACTTTACATTACATGTCTTTATATTTTGTGATTATCAAAACACAAGAAGATCGAATAATGCGAATAACGTTTTTGACATTATTTGTATTAACAAGGTTTAAAATTGCCACCAAGATTCTGTTGCACGAGTTAAATGTGCATTTGCAAAAGATGTATGATTATTGTGAATTCAATCAAGAACAGGGCTGAGCGTGAAAAAGATCTTGTTGATCGTGAAAAAGATGTTAAGAATCAAGAGGTTGATGCACTTAACTGATGGTAGTATATGTGGTAAAATGATTGTAGTTTATGTAGTACTGATGGGTAGTCTTTTTTGTAAAATCTGATTGTGTTAAACTGATGGTAGTTTATGTAGTACTGATGGTTAGCTTTGGGATAATCTGATTGTAGTATCTCATTATAAATTTTAAAATGTTTTTTTACCTACTATTTTGTTGTATGTTTTAATGTTTTTATATCTAAATCACATATGTTTTTTGCACAAATCATATATGATTTGTTAAAAATCACATATGTTTTTCACAAATCATATGTGATATGTTAAAAATCAATATGTGATTGTAGTAGAATCATATATGATCTGTTAAAAATCCAAAACCATTAAATAATCAGAAAATCCCAATTCTTTTGTACAAACTATTAATAATCAGATAACCAACACTAACCAAACACAAAACAAGCACTAACCCTAAATATCATATTTCACAAAAATCAATTACGGTTAGGTAATTCGGGAAAAAAATATCAATAAACATGAACTTACACCAACTCAGATGGATATGGAGAGTGTTAAGGGTTTGTTTATGGGTGCCTATATGTATGTATGTGTGTGTGGGGAGGATATATATGGTGAAGATGGGTTCGTATGGTGAAGATGGGACATATTATTTTCACAAATCATATATGATTTTCTGAACAATCATATGTGATTGTAGCAGAATCATATGTGATTTAGTAATGTAACTTTACATCTTGCATTTGTTTTCAGTTAAAAATACCAAATCTGCTATAACAATAAACTAAAATAATTCAATTAAATAAAAAGTAACTTTTCAGAATCACATATAATCCTCGTAACACTTTTCCAACAATGCAATAAAAATAAATAAATATCCAAATCTAAACAAAGTATGATATTCAAGAAGCGTTAGTTGCTTGTTCAGTTTTGACAATTGTCGTTGCTTGTTCACCCGCATAAGTTCTAGCTTGTTTTGCAGCAGCGATTCTCGCAAGTTTTTCAGTNTCGCTTGTTCAGTTTCGACAATTGTCGTTGCTTGTTCACCCGCATAAGTTCTAGCTTGTTTTGCAGCAGCGATTCTCGCAAGTTTTTCAGTATACTTTGGATTCAATGGACATGTCGTCTTGCTGTAATTATTAGTCTTCTCTCCACAGAATCCACATTTCCTTTTCCGCTTAGATGTTTTCCACTCTTTCTACATTCTTCTTTAGATCAACCTTTATTTGAAGCATTGGATGGATTTTTGACTACAGGTTTTTCAACTGCATATATATCCTTAATTCCACTGACTCGTCTTCAAGAGAACGCATAACCTTGTTGTAGAACAGGAAGGAAAGAAATTAGAACATTTTTAATTCTAGAGTCATATATGATTTTACTAGGATCATATATGATTTTTATAAGAATCACATATGATTCTACTACAATCATATATGATTCTACAAATATCATATGTGATTCTTTTCTTCTTTATTACAGAAAAACAAATAACATAGAAAAACTTCTTTTCTTCCACTAGAATCATATGTGTTTCTTTTCTTCTTTGTTACAGAAAAACAGATAAAATAGAATCTAGTAATATGAAAATAAGCAACAAAAAAAGTTGAATTACAAAAAAATTAGCTCAATCATATGTGATTTACCTTGAATAACATATATATTTTCTTCTTCCATAACCTCAGCATTCACCAATATATCAGCTTCATCCTAAACCTCAGCATCCACCATAAGCTCAGCTTCGTATCGATTTTCATCAACCGCGACTACAACATCATTATTATCCATTATTTAAATGATTAATTTTGTAACTGAATCGGGGTGTACGGCGGCGACGGATTTGATGGTGATGAAGACAGATTTGACGGCTATATGTGGATTGACGGTGATGATGTCGGATTTGACGGTGATGATGGTGGATCGGTGATGATGGTGGATCGGTGATAATGATGGATTGGTGATGTTTAAGAGTGTATGTGTATGTGTGATGATGGTGATCGGTGATGTTTGAGAGTGTTTGTGTGTGTGTGAGTTTTTTTGCCCTAATTTTTTTAGGAAAAGAATGAAGGTACGTATGTTTTTTTGTTTTATATATTTAACTTTTTTGCCCTTCAAGTGTAAATAGATGATTTGATCTCAGCCTTTAGATCAAATTGAATTGGATGGTTGGGATGGGTTCAATGGTTCTATAGTCAATGATGGTTCTATAGGGATCTCAACTCAATATACTAATATATATAAAATTTGACTGATCAACATCTAGTTATTGTTAATATTAAAAGAATCTTTTAATAAAAAAAACAAGTTATTAAAAAAGTCTTACTAGCCCTCTTACTCTTATCAGTAAGAGGAGGGCAAACGTTTTGCTTGTTTATTTTTTTTTTTCTTTTGAGTCAGACCCAGTTAGACATATAACATCTTACTCAGTAATAGGTGGGAGACTTGTCTTACTGCCTCTTACTCGATAAGAGATTGAAGACTCGTGTTAATATAATATATTTGATGGTTTATTAACTATGTTATATTTATGGCAAAAATCTTGTTTCATATTTACATAAGTTTCTTACTATCGCATTGCGTTGGTTTAAAAAATAAATTGCAAAAACAAGCACTTAAAATTATTCGGACAATTATACAAAAACAAACAATATTATTTCATTCTGATTTAGACTTTCTACCCACCTCTTACTGGTAAGATGTGGTAGTCAGACTCAGACCTAAAACATCTTAATGAAACAAACACACCCTTATTATTATACAAACAAATATAACACAAAACGTTTTCTCATTTTCAAATTAAAGATAAAAACTAAAACTTTCTACTAAGGGGGTGCTTGGGATTGCGATTGGGTCTAGATTATCTAATTATCACAATTCAAAAACGCAATTATTGTTCCATTATTTTTGGAAGATGGTGGAATGCCATTAAAGCAGATGATTGTTTCACTTACGAAGCCGATTTCATATGTGAACGTCACTGCTCTTGAAATGAAGACAACTAATGCGAATGTGCAAAAGTGGATACGAGTACTATTCCAAAATCTTTTGCGAGTTTGGTTACAAAGGAGATTGATACTCATAAGGTAAAATTCAGAGCGTTGGAAATGGACAAACTTACTAATGGTAAGGCGGAAGTGAAAATCCGTTTGCATCTGTTTCGGAAGTTCATTTGAGATTTGGCTTCACCCTATTTGGTAACTTCGTGGGTAAAAGGGTTGCATTCCCGGTTGTTGAGTACTATGTTAAGAATGGTAGGAAAAAGTATGGCATCGTTTGAGTAACGATGAATGCTAAGGGCTTCTTCTTCTTCAAGCTTGCATCGATTGAGGGTATGAATGGGGCATTGGAGAACGGTCCTTGATTTATTTGATATGTGCCTATCATCCTGAAGAAATGGACTCCTATTCCTAATTTACTAAAGGAATATCAGAATTCGGTTCCTATTTGGGTAAAATTACATGATATTCTGATTCTGGTGTTTGTTGCTAATGGATTGAGTGTGATGGCTACTAAGCTTGGTAACCCGATTAAAATTGATTCGTATAAAAGTTCTATGTGTATGCATTCATGGGGTTGTATGATTAGACTCCTGCATTGATTAATATTAGGATTGATTGAGAGCTTAAGGATGAGATAATTATTGCTATTCCTAATGTGGAGGAAGATAGAGAGGTTCTTCATACGGTGAGGGTGGAGTACGAATGGGAACCACCTAGGTCCAGAGTGTGTAAGTGATGCGTTTAAATCCTGTTTTAAATATAAACTAGAAGCTTCTAAGGATCAACACACACTAACGGCCAGTGTACCCGGTCACGTGTAGTATACCTAAAGTACGTCCGAGTGTCGACCCTAAGAACGGTGTGTATGCTCTAGTTGTCTAATCAAAATAACAATCTACCAAAGAAAATAGTAAAGAATGCGCTGAGTTTTATGATTCTGTTTAGTGATCCTATCTTGTCTAAAAGGAAATAGTATAGTGACAAACAAATACCAGGGAAGAACGCATTTACTTAGCCAATAATCCTAAGTTCAATTATTATGATCTTAAGTTCAATGTCTAATTCCCATTTTATATGGTGGTTCTAATATCATTAAGCCCGACTCATAGTCAACACCTAACCTATAATTCCTATGATCTTCAACTTCGTTGTTCGGGGAATTCGGGTATCTAGTTCATAGTCATTAAACCCTCAAACTATCTTAAAGACCTATGTAATGTCGACAATCTCACTTCCCGACATGTAAACCCACATTATATGTGTACTAATAAGGGTTTACCCGCACTTCTTAAGTACCTAATCAAATATTGGCGGTAATCTAAACAACTCCTATTACTAAGATAGATGCCATCCTATCTCAAGTAACCTACTAGAGTAGTGTTCAATTTTTCACACCTACTAGCTAGCTAGTAGGCTCTACACTAGCCTTAATACTAACAAAACCCGAGGATCAATCAATAGGCATATAAAATATCCAAATAAAAAAACAATTAGACGATAAGATAAAAAAAATAAATAAACGAAAGGATAATTAATTAATCATATGCCGAAGAACAAATAATTAAAGATCATAATCAATAATTTATACTAGCAGGGTATCTGCGCGTTGCAGTGGCGGGTACCCTGAAATAATATTTTCTGGTGAATCTGTATTTTAGTTTATTATGTTCTTTTTGACAAAAAATTTACGGATATCAAGAATTTCATGTGACGTATTTCAACTCCTTAACTAAGGAATTTATTTCATCTTTTTGGGTCTTTTTTAAAGCCACTCGTATAACATGAGCTCGTTTGGTCTCGAGCCCGTTTGGCATGAGCCCATTCGGGCTCGAGCCCATTTGGCCTATTGCCCGTTCGGGCTTGAATATTTGTATAATGTGCTTTATTATTTGTATTAGTGTCATTTAATGCAAGAATTGTATTAAGTTGGTTGTACAATATGCTTGATAATTTATATTTCTTATGTAAGAGGTGTTTTAATAACTGCATTAATTGTATTTATTGACCAGTTAATTAATTGACTACATTAAATATCTTGACCATATTAATAGTGCTTTGTATTGTATTTAATATTAGAAAATGTGTTTTAATTAGCTGTACTTTTAGCTTAAGAACTTGTAATGCTGAGTTTCTATAATTAGCAAACTGAATTTTTAAGTATTACTATTTATAAAAGGCCTTCCTCCATTATAAGATAGTAAGATAATCAATTAAAAGTGTGAGGATCGGTTTAACACCTTACTTAGTGTTGGTGATACTTTGAGTGTATTCTAACTAGCAAGCGGAATTCACTAGTTAACACTTAGAAGATTAGATGTGAGTAAATGTATTAGTAAACAATGAACAAGGAGTAAACAAACTGCTTCAATATTATTGATATAATACGAGTGATCAAGAATATCACTGGGGTTACAACCATGAAGCTAATACGTATGTGAGACACACATTAACCCTAACCTAGGATCTCCTTTTATAGGCACAAGGAGTCCTTTACAAGTAATGAATATTCTAAACATTTAGGATATACACAAGATCTTTTCTATACTTATCACAGTACATGTTTATTCTAATCTGCATAAAACATAAGCAGTACAAACTATCTATACCTAACAGTACTAACTATCTTTGTACTGTTAGTGTATTTCTTCAGTAGTTGGAACTTGTCTTCACTTCTATTTGTACTGATGCAAATAATTCCCAACAATCTTCCCCTAAACTTATGATTTCTCCTAAATCACTAAGTTTGTTGAATTATCTTCATATCTCTGATGATGGGGGGATTCTTACAAACACTTCATCGTTTTCTTAATGTTTGTGTCTCTCTTCTGCACTGATCATTAATTCTTTGCAGCAACTCATTAATTTCTTCAGTTCTTTCTTCAAATCTGAGTTTTACTGAGAGCATCACTGTGAGTACTCCAGCCCTGAGTGGATACTCCCTTTCAGCAAGCATAAAGACATCAGTTCCATCTTGTGTAGATACATGGTGAACACTGCAAATGTCATAGAACTTCCACAGTGTGTTCAAGTTATGAGCTTCAAACTTCCAGTATCTATCACTCTTGTCAGGTTCATATAACCTCTGAAACTGAACCCAAAGCTCCTTTTCTTTGACATATTGGAGATTACCTGCTTTGAACTTGTCTTTAACCAACTTCCATAGTGTGTCTAAATCCTCCCTATCACATGATCTAATAAGGTCTTCAAACTGTATGAAAGAAGTTGTTTCTTCACCAAGTCTTGTGATCTTCCATGTTGACCCAAACTCATCATTGTGAATTTCCCAATCAACAATGGGATGCTTTGTCTGAAGTGGCTCTGGATAGAAGTCTTCAGTCTCTATCATGATCATAGTATCCAGCTGTTCTTCAGTAAGATTTTTAGGTTGATCTTGAGATGGAGCTTCTTCAGGCTTTTGCTTTTTTTGAAGACTTTGACTCTAAATGAAAGCCTTTTCTCTTGAGATATTCATCTTCCTTTGCAAATCCATAGGAATGAAATCATGTCTTGATCTTCTGAACCAAATATAATAAAGACCTTCAATTTCTTCATGAGTCTTTCCCTTAAGCTGAGACATCTTGAAGTTTCCTTGATTGCACAAAAACCTCTTCATTCCAGCTATAACTTGAGCTTTAGAGGGCTTTCTCTTCTTCTTTTGACCTTTCTTGATTGAGCCTACCATGTCATAAAGGGCTTGATCATTCTTCATAAGGATAAAATCAGCAAGTTGTGCTGATCTTTCTTCTTCTGTGAGACTCTTGTCAGCAAGTAGCTCAATAGCCTTAGTCTTTACCACTGGATCAGTTGCAATCATCATCTCAATTTGTTCTTCACTAAGTTGCCCAAATATAGTTATTGAGGCAATTTCTTCATTCTCCAGCCTTTTAGCTTCCATAAAACTTGCAATTTCTTCTTCAGCTTTCTCCTTGCAAGTTCTTCTTCTTGAGTTCTTCTTGCAACTTCTTCATCAAAAGCAATCTGAGCTGCAACTCTTGGTTTTACTTTTCTTTGTTGTAGAGAAGCCTCTTCTGCTATCATAGGACTTTTGCCTTTCTCCTTTCTTTTCTTTTCATACTCTTCTTCCTCTGTATCTGCAGTACCTTCTCCAGTTGCACTAGCAGTAACTTCCATAGTTTGTACTGGTAGTGTTGTAGCAGCAGTACCTTCTTGAATTTGACTTGTTGAAGTATCTTGAGTGTCTTTAAGAGCATCCAAGTCTAAGATTTCAGTATCTTCTTGAAGAATCTCCTCTGTTTTCTGCTGTTGTTGTTGAAGTTCTTCAGTTTGTTATTGCTCTTGAACCTCCAATTTGGTGAAAAACAACCTTTATTAAAAGTAAGTTTGCCATTTGATACATCATACCCCAGTTTTGAAATACTATCTAAAATGTATGTGCTGGCCATATCTATGGTACTATTAGAGTCATCCAATCGAAGATACCTTCTTATGGACTTCTCAGTAACATAGAATAATTCACTATCCACAGTTGCATTTAGTGCACTAATTGGTGTATCCTCATCATCATCCTCAAGAGTTATGGCTTTTGCAGTAAGCCAAAACTGGTTGAGTTGTGAGGAATAGAGAGTGGGACTTACAGTGAGAGCATACTTGAGGTAGGAATGGTTGAGATAGTCAATGATTTACCAGAACTTGGGTCCATCCTTCTCCTCTGTTTTCTCCAGGTATGCAACTTCATTGTGATGATCAGCAAACTTGAGTACAGCCATTTGTAGAAGATGATTACAAGTGAAAGATTAAATGGATGTATGTTAATTGAAGAATGGTGATAGCCAACTGAGTTCTTGAGTTGAGACTGTTAGGGTTTGAGAGTTATATGCAATAAAGAATTATCAATTTAGAAAGAAGTTACCTTTGGTAAAAGAATAATGTAAATATATAAAGAGATAATTCTCATATATTCAACCCTATAATCATGGTAACTAAACGGTTTTTAATCAACGGCTATAAATAAAAATTCGTTACTGACACAACAGTTGTAACGGCTAGATCATCAGTACAAACTTAACACTATCAGTACTAGCTTTGAACTAGCAGTACAAACTTTTCCAAAAATTTTCAAGAGCAGTAGGAACATAAAATAAGTTGAAAGTATACTGCTCCAACATTGTTTTTAGCAAACTAACAGCTATCAACAGATTTGATTAGTCTTTACCATTAGCTGTTTGCTATGGACTAGCCAACTCTTCAACGTAAGATATGGTGAGTTGATAACCATATAGTTTTTGGTAAACTATCAACCATAAATGGATTTGTTAAGTCTTTACCAAGAGCCGTTTGCTTTGGACTAATTGGTTCTTACGTGGATTAGACATGGTGAACCAATGACCATTTGTTGTGTTATAAATAACACACTGTTCCATTCCAAAGCACACCATATCCAATGCAAGTAAAAACATTTTTTCTTGCCTGTAAATGTTAGTCTAAAACCAAGAAAAATATACACAAAGCATTTTTCATTGCAACAATTAAGAACATGACTAACAATGTATAATGACAAAAGCAACTAAACTTTTGGAGCCCAAGCCATTACTGACTTGATTCTACCTCTTTCATCAATGAAAGTATGCTTCTTTAAAACCATAGATGCTTTGTCACCTTGTATTGGTCTCCAAATCCATTGTGTTGTGGCTTTCATGCCATTTCTCATATTACCCTTCAAAGCTTTCTTTTTCCTATCAGTAGAAACTTTTGGCCTAACAGTTTCAACTTTAGGTACCCATTTTTGATTATACCTAGATATTTTATTGAAAAAGGACTTGTTAACTGTTTGAGTTTTGTTTATTATTTGAAAATTTTGGTTTTGCTCTAGAAACAGTTGGTCTTTGATACACAGTTTTGTTTTGTCTAGCAGTACAAAATTGTTTTGTGCCAGAGTTCAACACAACTGATCTGGGTATCATATTAACATTAGAGTGAGCTTGATTTGAAACGTAATTGTTCACTCTAGGTTGTTTATTCCCAAATACCCTTGTATCCCTTGAAGTCACCTTTTTCCATGGGTTTTTATCACAATATGCAGGAAAGTGGTCAAAACTACCACACACAAAACAAGTTTTGTTTTGCAAAACAAAATCACTACCTATCTGTTGAGATTTCATATTATTCCAATTTCTCTGGTCACCTCTAGGTCGTGACCTGTACATCTCTGCATATCTAACATTCTTCCTAACTGGTTTTACTCTTTCTTGTTTGACCACCTTAGGAACACCATGAATTTCTACCTTAACCTTAGGCTTAGTTGCAGGGACAAACTTGATAAGGTTTGTTTCATTAGGACTCTTGGACAACTCTTCAGCCTTGGTTTCACTAGTGCTTTCTTGTGCCTGAGGACCATAAGCTGGAAATTCAAGATCCTTAAATTCTTCTAAACCAGTATGAGTTAAGTAAATACCAGGTGGCACAAACATACCTCTATGGGGAGATGCAACAGCTTTGTATCCTAGTCCAGATTTAGCTTTATGAACTAGTTGAGATTCAATTATCTTTTGTACACCTTTAGATGTGTACTTAAGAGTGTCTACACTCAACTGAATATTTTCTTTTTGCTCTTTTAACTTTGCTAAATCTTCCTTAAGTATATTGATTACAACATCCTTGCTTTCTAAGTCTCTTCTTAAGCCAGCAATATCATCAGTGAAAATAGCCTCATTTTGTCTATAGAAAGCAAGTTGTTCTTCTACTACACCTAAACCTCTTTTATGGTTTTGCAAATTATAGTAGCTTTCATTAAGCTCAACTCTTTGACTATCATATTCAGCCTTAAGTTCTTCTAATTCTTTTAGAGCAGTGCAAGATTTAGAACAACCATTAACATATACCTCAGAGTCAGAGAAGGCCATCAGTGCAACTTCATTGTTAGCTTCCTCAGTTTCCATAAAGTTCCAATGAAAAGCAGCTCCATCAATGGCTAACATAGCCTTGGAAGAAGGCTCTTGCACAGTCACTTCCTTTAGGTTACTCTTCTTTTAACCTTCCCTGTATTGTTGCCTTAGACCTCTGCATTCCCTGGCAAAATGTCCTCTCTTTCGACAGTTGTAGCATTCCATCTTGGACTTATCATAGCCAGCAACATCTCCTGAGTTAAGAGTGATTTTCTTACATGTTCTTTGAAAATACCTCTTAGCTCTTATGCTTATCAAAGCTAACTGCCACTTTAAATCCATTGCTTCCAAATCATCATCATGTATCTGAAGCAAATCATCATTGTATATGTTGGCATCATCAGCTTTGTTAGCAACAAAGGAATAGATGGTGTCATCACTTAAGCCAGCATGGTTAAGTTATGAACTAGCTATACTAACTTTTGTACTTGTAGTACTAACTTTAGGGTTAGCAGTACAAATATAAGTGAGATCATCTTCATCATCTGAACTGCAATCTTTTGTAGATGATAAGAATGTCATGTTTCCAGATGTTGTGCTTGAACTCCCTGACTTTCTCACCTTTGGCTCAGCAATCTTGAGGTTGTTGTAGAGATCATTGAAAGTCATCTTCTCCAAATCTGGTTTGAGTTGATAAACAACTACATAAGTTTGCCATTCAGAAGGCAAGCTATTCAAAAACTTCATATTAAGGTCTTCTTGAGGAATAGTGACTTTCAACACAGCCAGTTGGCTAACAATCTTCTGCAATCTACTAAAGACATGATCAAGAGATTCATTGCTTGTAGCAGTGAAGTTCTCATAATTTTGCTTCATTAGGGTCTTCTGAGTCTTCTTGGTGGCTTCATTCCCACCAAATCTTTCAACAATGGCTTCAAAGAGTTCCTTAGCAGTTTCATAACTACTAAAGTTCAAAACTTGATCATTGGGCATAGCCATAAGCAAGAGATGTTTAGCCTTGAGATCATTCCTCCGTTTTTCTCTTTCATCACTGGTTACAGGTACAATATTGAGCTTAGTTGTTTTTGTTCCATCAGTATTGGTGACTTCAGATGTATATTCTTTCCATGAATCACCATTCTGGATGATATCCCATAGTGCATAATCTTGCACCATGAAGTATTGCTCAATTCTGAGCCTCCAGAGATCATACTCATTCTGCTTGAGTTTGGGTAGCTTTGTTGTTGTTGAGGATGATTGAGTAGTCTCCATGTCCATCTTCTTGTAAGTAAAATAAGAACTTTATCTTCTGGATCTTCTAATTCAAAGTATCATAACCTGGCTCTGATACCACTTGTGAGGATCTATTTAACACCTTACTTAGTGTTGGTGATACTTTGAGTGTATGCTAACTAGCAAGCGGAATTCACTAGTTAACACATAGAAGATTAGATGTGAGTAATGTAATAGTAAAAAATGAACAAGGAGTAAACAAAATGCTTCAGTATTATTAATATAATACGAGTGATCAAGAATATCACTAGGGTTACAACCTTGAAGCTAATACGTATATGAGACACACATTAACCCTAACCTAGGATCTCCTCTTATAGGCACAAGGAGTCCTTTATAAGTAATGAATATTCTAAACATTTAGGATATACACAAGATCTTTTCTATACTTATCACATTACATGTTTATCCTAATCTACATAAAACATAAGCAGTACAAACTATCTATACCTAACAGTACTAACTAACTTTGTACTGTTAGTGTATTTCTTCAGCAGTTGGAACTTGTCTTCACTTCTGTTTGTACTAATGCAGATAATTCCCAACAAAAAGCTTAATCAAATCATATAGGTGATAAAAAAAATGAATCAAACTTAATAAATTGAAGTATTGTGTACATAATGATGCTAAATATTTTCCTAAAACCGAACCCACAGCTCCTCTCAGCTCTTCAGCTATGTTTGGCGCAGAGCTTTTTAAAGCTTTTTGGGCGATGAGCAGTGAGCAATGAGCTTTTTGATTTTAATGTTTGTTTGGCAAAAGAGCAGTGAGCTTTGCTATTTTTTAGGAAAGCTCATTTTTCCAATGTAAGAGGATCTAAACACACACCTTGTGTTAGAGATACTTTGAGTTTATATTAACTAGCAAGTGGAATTTACTAGTCAATACTTAGAAGATATTGTATGTGAAATTTATGAACGTATGTATGGAACAGTGAAAGTATGAACACGGTGTTTAAACAACCAAATAGCTTCAATATTATTAAGAATAGTCATAGCTTCAATATTATTAAGAATAATACGAGTGATCTTTGCTTATTACTAGGGTTACAACCTTGAAGCTTTCACAAAAATGATACATATGTAAACCATAACCTAGGACCTCCTTTTATAGCACAAGGAGTCCTTTACAAGATAACTATAACATGCACAATATTCGTATAAGACTAACAATATATAATATTCACTAAATCTTTTCTATACTTATCCTTTTACACGTTTTCCATTCCTGTCATCAAAACATAAGCAGTACATTCTTTATGTGCTAGTAGCACTAACTGACTTAGTACTGCTAGTGTTATCTTCAACAGTTCCTTTTGTAAGCCTAGCAGTTTCAACTGTCAAGTATACTTCCCAACAATCCTCCCCTAAACTTGTGATTTCACTGCAAATTCACAAGTTTCTTGAATTATACACTATCCTTGATGATAAGGGGGGATTCTTTCAAACACTTAACATCTTTTTCTCCTTTTTACATGTTTCTCTCTGTCAAGCTGATCACAAATTCTAGCAAGCAACTGATCACATATTCTTTGTATGAGATTTTCAACCACTTCAGATTATTCTTCATATTGAAGCTTTGAAGAAATCATCACTGTAAGTACTTCAGCACTCAATGGATATTCCAACTCTGCAAACATGAATATATCAACTCCACCTTTTGTTGATAAATGATGAACATCACATGAGTTATAGAATTTCTATGAAATACTGGAATCTTGACATGGAAAATTCCAATATACATCTGTAGGATCTGGTTCATATAATCTCTTAAGTTCCACCCAAAGTTCTTGTCCTTTCACATCTGTTTTCATAGCAGTCTTGAACTTCTTTTGAACCAAACTCCATAAAGTGTCTAAGTCTTCTCTATCACAAGCTTTAATCAGTTGTTCAACATTCTTATATACTGCAGACTTTCCACCAACTCTGATCAACTTCCAAGCTTTACCAAACTTATCTCTGTAGACTGCCTAATCTATAATTGGAAATTTTGCTTGAATTTGATCAAAAATCTGAACCTTTACTTTCTTCTTTCTTTTTCTTCCATAGTCATCAGTAGCACTTTCTTGATTATCAAAAGAACCTTTTCCTTGTTCATAGTTATCAAAATCAAACAGCCTCCCCTGAAATTTTGACTCTGCTTTTCTCCCCTGTTTGGAAGAATCTCCCAGAATAACATAATCATTATCAGGATCTGAGAAAGAAGAAGAATCAACAATATATGCTTTACTCTTGGCCTTTAACTACTTGACTTGTTCTTGTAAATTTATCACTTTAAGCTTTGTCAACCTGAGATCATCTTCCAATACTAAAACTTTGGAAAACAAAGTGGTACATAAATCCATCAATGCATCAATTTTCATACTATCCTCAGCACTTCCGGCTGTGTTATTCCTAGTTAGACTAGGTTTTACTCTTGAGCCATCCAATGGATTAACAAACTCCAAGAGAACCATGATGTTATGAACAATTTTTTACAAACAAGAAATCGATTTTGGACATATGAGAAACCAATAGAGATGTAATATTTATACTGGTAGGGTTTTTGAATTATTGCGCAAGAAAGAGAATTATCTTTCGAAAGAAGTTATCTTTAGAAAAAGATATAAATTTAGTAAAAAGATAATTATCCAAGAAAGAAACCCTATAAGTATGGTAACAAAAGATTTTCTCAATTAGCTTTAACCAAAAATCAGTTGCTTATACAAAAGTTGTAATGGCTAGTATAAATTTAACCTTAGCGGTACAAACTATTTCCCAGCAGTACAAACATTTTGCCAAAAATTTCAAAGAGCAGTATAAAATATAGATAGTTAAAAACATGACTGCTCATACATAGTTTTGAGCAAACTATTAGCTATCAACGGATTTGATATGTCTTTACCAATAGCTGTTTGCTTTGGACTAGCCAACTCTTCACTGTGAAGTATGGTGAGTTGATAACCATATAGTTTTTGGTAAACTATCAACCATAAATGGATTTGAGAGGTCTTTACCAGAAACCGTTTGCTCTGGACTAGCAAGTTCTTATGTGGATTAGACATGGTGAACTGATTACCATTTGTTGTATGTTGTGTAGCACACCTTTCAATCTTAGCAATCTCCAATCCACTGCTTATCACAAGACCACTTATAGTGCTTATTGAATCTGTGAATGTTAATCCAAAAACAAGAAAATATATGATAAAATATTTTCTATTTTACAATTTGAGAAGTGACTATCATAAGCAGTACCAAAATTAAACTAACAGTACAAACTATACAAAGCAGTTTCATTGACAATACAAGCAGTACAAATCCAAATTCTTTAAAAATAACACTTAGACATCAGAGTTTAAGGGTTGATCATTCCAATACCTGCAACCAAGTATTGAAACCTCCCCACATCAAAACCTTTAGTTAATAAGTCAGCATAGTTGTCATCAGTGTGAATCTTGACAACCTGAACTAACCTTTTCTCATTGCAATCTCTGATAAAATGATGTCTAATTTCTATGTGTTTAGTTTTAGAATGTTGAACTGGATTTTTAATAATGCACATAGTACTGTTATTGCCAATATAAATAATGGTGTTCATAAAATTGTACCCATAATCAAGTAACTGGTTTTGAAGCCACAATACGAGCACAGCAACTAGCAGCAGCCACATACTCTGCTTCAGTTGTGGAAGTAGCCACCATTGTTTGCTTTTTGTACTGCCATGAGATCAACCTATATCCAAGAAATTGACATCCACCAGTGGTGGATTTCCTATCCAAACTTGCACCAGCATAATCACTGTCTGAATAAGATACCAACTCCAATGGTGATTCTTTTGGATACCATAGACCTAACTTAGGCTGACCTTTAAGATACTTAAAAATTTTCTTCACTGCTGTCAAGTGAGAGATCTTGGGAGTGACTTGAAATCTTGCACAAGCACATATTGCAAACATGATATCGATATCTAGTCTTGATGAAGTGAGATACATCAAGGATCTAATCATAGACATGTAAGTGTGTATTAGCCTTCAATAGCAAGGTTGTGTCCTTATCTGCAGGTGTACTAGCCACTTTTGCATCAGTGAACTGAAATTTTCTCAATATTTTAGCCACATATTTATCTTGAGAGATAAATATTCCATCAGACTTTTATTGCACTTGTAGCCCCAAAAAGAAAGTTTCCCATAGAGCTCATTTGGAACTAATCTTTCATCAACTTTTCAAACTCTTTGCACATCTGTTTCTTGGTAGAACCAAAGATGATATCATCCACATACACCTAAACCAGCAAAATATTACCTTTGTTATTCTTGATAAAGAGAGTTTGATCAATCTTGCCTTGTTAAATCCATTCTTCAAAAGATAAGCATCTAGGGTTTCATACCAAGCTCTTGAAGCCTGATACAGGCCATAAAGAGCTTTAACCACCTTGTAAACCTTGTCTAGATGATATGGATCAGGGAACCTGGAGGTTGAGAGACATAAACCTCCTCATCAACAGTACTGATGAACTCAAATAAGTACATTTTATCAAAATCATTTATCCTATTTATTTAACTTGTTTTATTATATTATTTATGAGAATCAGTGCTTTAATGTTTACTTTAGTGATTCTCAGATAAACACAGGTAAAAGGTGAAACTTGGCGATTTTGGACTAATTATAAAGCAAAAAGAGCAAGATGTCAAAAGTCTACTGAAATCCAGAAGATGCGCCGTATCTCACTCAACAGATACACCGCAATATCATACTTAGATGAATTCGAAGACCATTGCTTGACTTTGAAGAATGCGCCGCATGTAATTTTGTCATGCGCCGCATATGAAACTTTGGTCAAAGAAGAAGATCAAGCTCGTTCTACTCTAGATACGCCGCATTATACATTTGACATACGGCGTATCACTATCAAGACTTCACCAAAAACAATCCAAGACAACTGAAGGACATGCGCCGCATACAAGAATTAAGTTACACCGCATCTGAAGGCGGTGTACGAATATTTCAGAATATAATAATCTTGGACCCCACGCGAAGTTAAGTCAATGCACCGCATCTACATACTCAATGCGCCGCATCGAACCCTCAGACAGAAACTATAAATACCCCAAGACCTAGACGAATTTAGTGTGCCACCAAACCCTAAGGAGCCGAATTCAGACGAACAAGCAACACAAGACACGCCCCAAACGAAGATACTAGAGCTGTAAGAAGGTCCTGCATGTATTCAATTCATTAAGTAGTTTTGTTTTATTGTAATAGTAAGCTTTAATTCATCAGGATTGATTGCCGGTAGTATGTGAGTACGCAAAATTATATGCCCGCCTTAAAATTGCTTTCCCATCAATTCAAGTTTATATGTTTGATGTCTTTGGTGAATTTATATNGAAGATACTAGAGCTGTAAGAAGGTCCTGCATGTATTCAATTCATTAAGTAGTTTTGTTTTATTGTAATAGTAAGCTTTAATTCATCAGGATTGATGGCCGGTAGTATGTGAGTACGCAAAATTATATGCCCGCCTTAAAATTGCTTTCCCATCAATTCAAGTTTATATGTTTGATGTCTTTGGTGAATTTATATTAGTGCATTGATAACCTCTGTGTCTAGCTGAGCACTGCATGGGCTGCCATACCCCTTCCTCGCCTATTTTATCTTACGTCTTTGGATAAGTAGGATAGTCATAAGTAGTCATTAAGGGTTTACCCGCCGATATAATGAAACCAACGAGAAAGATTTAATTAATATACACTTCACATAAAACTAGCAATAAAACAAGTGACAAGCTACTTAATTATCAGGACAGGTCTTCTTATAGTCTCTTTTATCTATCTGTGTACGTGTATGCTATTCACTGATTTGTGCTCATTAGTTTAATTTACTGTTTAATAGATAACCCAACTGTGCCAGTCTCTTAGGCTGAACCCCGCTTGCGTTAGATTAGGCTGTAAAACTAACTTAGGATATTAAAATACTGATTAGGATAACTAGATAATACGTTCCACTCTTAGTGATCGACACTTTACTTACCATTATATACAGACTGACCGGGTACACTGCTCGTTAAGTGTGTGTGTTATTGATAAGTTGGCTAAATATAAATTTAAAACTTGATTAGGCATTAATACTGCTAAACTGCAACGACACATCACGCGCATCAAGTTTTTGGCGCCGCTGCCAGGGAGTGAATTGTTATTATCTATTAAATTGATTAGTATTTTAATTAGGTTTTTCTTTTTATTAGGTTTTTAGACACTAACCACTAACTTGTTGTATATTAGATAGATTGCATTCATTGTATAATTTGCATATTTACTGTTTTTTTTGTGCTTTTATTTTCTGTAATTTTCTTTTTTATTTTTATTTTATTTTTCTTTTTCTTTTTCTACTAACTGTTGTCGTTGTATTGTGCTGATACAAACGATACGGCGCATCTGTTTCTCAGATGCAGCGTATTGCGTTTTAATTTTATAAAATACAACGTGTTTAATAACTCGAGTACGACGCATCTTTCCCCAAGATATGGCGTATTCTGTTTTTAATAAGAATTTTTTTTCGAAACCCTAACGCCATGCGACGCATCTGTTTTAACAGATGCGGCGTATCTAATATTTAAATTAAAAACAGTTTTCGAATTATTAAACAGAAGCGACGCATGGATTTTCATCGATACGGCGCATTTACTAAATCAAAAATCTTGTATTTTGAAACGTAAGGGAAATACGGTGCGTTAGCTTCTGCTAATACGGCGCATTTAATTTTTATAAATATAATCGATTTTTGATAACTAACCAGATACGGCGCATTCTAATTCAAAAGCGGAGTATCGATTTTTTAAAATAAAAGTCTGATTTAATTTTAACGTAATAAGATACGGCGTATCCTCTTTCAGGATACGGCGCATCGACTGCAGACATCAGCAACTTTATTCTTAATATTCGTTTCCTAATTTATCAATTTCTCTTCCAGCGAACAAATCCTACTGATGATTTTACCTATGATGACAGGTATTACTATGGAAGATTTATCAATAAACAAATATCTTACTATGAAGCACAAGGTGAATGAGCATTGTGAAAGGCCCCGCACCAAGAACCTGTTGATTCTGGAAAGTGATGATGAGTGTGATAATCATGGAGTTAACTTGAGTGAGTTCCCAGCAATTTGCGATACTCAGGATTCACTAGATAATTTCGATGCTATTGCTTGCAACTTACCAACGATCGATGCTTTGCTCAATTCCAAATCTCAAACCAACATACTTGTTTGCTCATCGGAGGTTTATGAAGATGGCAACTTTGATATACTAACGATTGATGCCGATTTATTTTCCTAGAAAACTCCTCTTGAAACAACATTTATGGAATTTAAACGCTTGAGCTGCATGAAGGATGATTTATTCACTTATAACTTACTAATGTGCTACACTGAAGATGAATTGCTCCTCTTATGGCCAATCATTGAATCAAAAGGACTTGTTTGGACTACTATCGAAGAGAAAGATGGGAAGTTTCAGATCGAATACATGAACTCAACTAATGCAATGACCAAATCAAGCAACCAAAGCTGTGATGTACAACCTATGCAACCTTCTTATATGCCTTATTCCGAACAGTACTGGGGGTTGGACAAAAAAAACCTGGATGATGAAAGAATTTATGCTGAATCGGAGATTCTGTTTCATAAGAAGTTTATAAGGTTAATGGATATCTCTTTGAAAGAGTGGCTTGAACTTAAATATGGAGATCCCAAATTTGCTCCTATGGACAAAGTTAAACGCATAATGACTTCATGGCTTACACGCAGTTTTAAAGAGCAATTCAATGAGTTCATGGAGATAAGGAGAAAAATGATTGGTAATACTAGCTTTGACGTCAATTACGATCCTGACGATGTTGATTTTACGGATTGGTTGGCTAGTAAGTTCCACAACCATAAAACCATGGATCGAGCCACTAAAGATGCATTATGGGTATACTGGATGAGAGGAGAAGATGAAGAAGTCGAAAGCGACAATGAGTCATCATACGATGATTCAGCTATTAAGCAAGACATTGAGGAATTGTTCAGCATAGACATTGATGTGTTTAACTACGAGACACCCTTGTGCAAGCAATTCAAGGAATTCAATTACCTTCTTCAAATTGACACTGATGTGCTCACTGGAGACCTACTAGGATTCAAGACTTATGATGAATTCAAAAACACCTGGTACTATGAATGGAACGACCAAATACCATGGGTTTGGGATAAACCATGGCAATATGGGCATATCAGTCACACTTGTAAACCTTTCCATTTCAATGACGGAAGTAGGGAATGGCCAACTTGTGACTATAAGAATGATGGAATATGCAATGGGGGAAGCATAATTGGAATGAGACGAGTTGGCAACAATGTTTACTTTGAAAACTACGATTGGTATGATAAAGTTGAAGATTCCCCACGAAGGGCGGAGGCTTTACAAGAAAAAGGTAGAATCGAATGCTTAAAAGCACTAAAAGGAGCATCAAACACTACTTTCTGGGAATGGGTGCATAGAGAGTTTGATGATTACACAAGGCTTAATCAACGATTACAATGGGAATTAAAAAGAAAATGGGACGAGATCCAAGATTATTATCAATCGATTAATTTGGCATACTATAATCCAGATGATGATAATGATGAGTCACAAAGAAAATTAATTGAAGAACTTGATGACTATTTACGTACGGATGATTATTCTAGATTTGTTGATAAAAACGAGGAAGAGTTCATCAAGAGAAAAAGTCGACTACTTGGGATCCCTTATAATGAACCACCCATGATAATTTCTGAAAAATTTGAAGTCATCAAATACTTTTTGGGACCACATGAAGAATATGTTGCAACCAAGACCAGAGAATATATTAGATTAAGTCGGTCTGAAGAGAATATTGCAAAACTATATGGTAACATCTTTCGAATGAAGGAAGAAGGATGGCACGTGACAAGAACAAAATAAGAGCTGAACGTGAGTCTAACTTGAAGACTCTGGAATAAAGACAAGTGCTGACCGGGAGACAACCCGGAACTTTTATCTTATTTTTCTGTTTTAGTCGAGTCTGTCAGACCTGCAGAAGATGCGGCGCATCTCCATCATGGAATGCGGCGTATCATCTGCACTGGTCATATCTTATTTTATTTTTCTGCATTTTTTATTTTAAAACATTCTGTCAGTTTATTTAATGCGGCGCATCCCCTGGTTAAGGATGCGACGCATCTTTTATTCTGATTCGTATTAATTCCAGGCTCGATACGGCGCATCTTCTTCCATAGGATGCGGCGTATCGACTGACCTGATGATTTTTAATTTTTAATTTTTAGGTTTTATTTTCACTAACTACTAATGTATTATGCAAGTTTGAACCTTCTTAACTCAGGTGTGTTAAAGTCTAGGTGGTATTATAGATTCCTGCACTTTTTGTGGAAACATCATTTATGAAGCTTAAACGTTATCATCCACAAGAAAGTTGATTTTTGCTCATAAACGCATAATGGAGGATCATTCTGAGCAAATATCAGGGAGTTTTTCTGTTCTAATTCTTTTATTTTCCAGTTTTTAACCTTTAACACAAACAACGAGGACGTTGTTTAACTTAAGTGGGGGGATGGAGAATTAGAACACTTACTTGTCCTAAACTTTTTCAAAATATGCTTAAAATGCACTTAATATATCAAAATTTAAAATTTTTAGCATGTTTTTGTTTAAGTCTAAATTACATAGCCGCACACATAACCTTATTTTTTGCCTAAAATCAAAAACTTTAGTGTGCTGGTGACTTGTAAACTTTAGAACTTGGCTTGTATACTATTCGAGACCACCATAATGAGTATTATTGATATAATTAGAGTGACTTGTCTAACTTGGTAAATTTCTAGGATTACTCCCAAAAAGCCTTTATATGTTATGTGATATTAACTAACTACACTGGTTGGTTAACCCCCGTATAAACCCTTTTGTTTACTCTCACTTTTAGAGTAAGATACCCCTAGAAAAACCTTCAGAACCATTTCTTTCGTTTCTTACACCTTTGTTAAAATGTTTCGTTACACCCTTACACCTTAGCCTACCCTGTAGATCGAAATCCGTGGTTAGTTACTTTAGGCAAAGTGAGTTTCCTTACATTACCTGTGTTCACGTGCGTAATTCATTATCTTTCGTTAGGTCGGGAAATTGCACAATGCAATTGGAGTGAAAGTACATATTGTATATTTTTAGTTTATTTTTCGTGTGTTTACTACTTTCACTATTACAGTTATTTCTGAAAGTTATGAAAAGTATGGAAAAATTATCCGGAAAAATCATGATAGAAAAAGTTGTGAAATTTTACACAGTCAAAAAAATCGAAAAAATGGAAAAGAAAAAAAAGGAGAAGAAGTTGGAAGTTTGTTTTAACCAACTTATGTAAAGTTTTTTATTAAGTGAGAGATATCACCACTATTTGTTGTATATTATATTTATTGATTGAATGGGAGTTCGCCATTATGGGAACGCCAACTAAGGTTATTCTTTGTTTAAGATTTTATTGAGTATAAATCGTGTCTACCTAAAGCGTGAGTTATATGAGTCAAAAGCATGAGTTATTCAATGATATGAGTCTTATTCATGGGATGGTTGGGAAAGTAATTAACCACATTTAGGATTTTGATCTATTTGTTTGTTTATTTTTTATTTTACACCAATTTATATCCTAAATGTTATCCCTACCCAACCGTATTGTTATATTCGTTGTCAGCTTTCGAGCATCCGGATATGATAGTGGTTAAGTGAGAATGTTAAATGTATGAATAAGGTAGTGACCATCCGAGTATTAGATTAATCGACTATCGCGCCAGCGATCTAGTGAGTGAGTTGGTGACCATCCGTAATGCAAATAACGCGCCAGCGATCCAAGAAGTGCACTAGTGACCATCCGTTAGTTGAAGCGTCGAGGACTCGTGCCAACGATCTATTAAGTTTATGCAGGAGATGTTTGAACGAAGCTAGGTTCAACCCTTAAGCCTCAAAACCCTCTTTACAGCTTTAGACTTGTTACTCCTTGGCTTTAGTGGGGGAGACACGTATACTTGTCAAGCTTATGATAGAATATTCGTCACAACTAAGCAACTAAACGATTTAGAATTGTTTTACATTGAAAAATTATTTTGTTTCTAACTCGTTAAGTGTTTGGTTGTGTGATTGTGATTAGACGAATACATGCATTAAACTATAAAAATAAATCCTAATACCTTTTAGGATACATTTTCATAAGTAAAATCTAAGGTTTACTTGGGTACAAGTAAAGTTCAAGCGGGGGGATATTTGATGAACTCAAATAAGTACATTTTATCATCATCATTTATCTTATTTATTTAACTTGTTTTATTATATTATTTATGAGAATCGGTGCTTTAATGTTTACTTTAGTGATTCTCATATAAAAACAGGTAAAAGGTGAAACTTGGCGATTTTGGACTAATTATAAAGCAAAAAGAGCAAGATGTCAAAAGTCTACAGAAATCCAGAAGATGCGCCGTATCTCACTCAACAAATACGCCGCAATATCATACTTAGATGAATTCGAAGACCATTGCATGACTTTGAAGAATGCGCCGCATGTAATTTTATCATGCGCCGCATATGAAACTTTGGTCAAAGAAGAAGATCTAGCTTGTTCTACTCCAGATACGCTGATAACGCTCAAATTGTACATGTTTTTAGTGGCGTTATTCATATGTTTTTTGGTTGGTTTTGTTACTTAAACGTATAAAAGCGTGTATGCTAGGAAAATGCATGAAAAGACGAAGAAATGATCTATAAACGAAGATTTATTTGTGTACGAAGAATTCCCGACAAATGAAAGTCTCTTGGAGTATATTCGAGAAGATAAAAGTCATGAAGTTTTCACTCCAAAGACTCGAGAATAAAGTACAAGAAGGAAAACGAGAAGTGAAATGAAGAAAAGAAGCTAAAACGAAGAATTATTGGAAGACTCGTTGTTCCCGACACACCTTCACCATTTTGGCCATAAGTTGAGCATACGAACTCCGATTTAGTTGATTCAAGTGGCCACGGAAAGCTAACAGAAATATCTACAAATTTTATTTTTCTGCATTTTTTATTTTAAAACATTCTGTCAGTTTATTTAATGCGGCGCATCCCCTGGTTAAGGATGCGACGCATCTTTTATTCTGATTCGTATTAATTCCAGGCTCGATACGGCGCATCTTCTTCCATAGGATGTGGCGTATCGACTGACCTGATGATTTTTAATTTTTAATTTTTAGGTTTTATTTTCACTAACTACTAATGTATTATGCAAGTTTGAACCTTCTTAACTCAGGTGTGTTAAAGTCTAGGTGGTATTATAGATTCATGCACTTTTTGTGGAAACATCATTTATGAAGCTTAAACGTTATCATCCACAAGAAAGTTGATTTTTGCTCATAAACGCATAATGGAGGATCATTCTGAGCAAATATCAGGGGAGTTTTTCTGTTCTAATTCTTTTATTTTCCAGTTTTTAACCTTTAACACAAACAACGAGGACGTTGTTTAACTTAAGTGGGGGGATGGAGAATTAGAACACTTACTTGTCCTAAAATTTTTCAAAATATGCTTAAAATGCACTTAATATATCAAAATTTAAAATTTTTAGCATGTTTTTGTTTAAGTCTAAATTACATAGCCGCACACATAACCTTATTTTTTGCCTAAAATCAAAAACTTTAGTGTGTTGGTGACTTGTAAACTTTAGAACTTGGCTTGTATACTATTCGAGACCACCATAATGAGTATTATTGATATAATTAGAGTGACTTGTCTAACTTGGTAAATTTCTAGGATTACTCCCAAAAAGCCTTTATATGTTATGTGATATTAACTAACTACACTGGTTGGTTAACCCCCGTATAAACCCTTTTGTTTACTCTCACTTTTAGAGTAAGATACCCTAGAAAAACCTTCAGAAACATTTCTTTCGTTTCTTACACCTTTGTTAAAATGTTTCGTTACACCCTTACACCTTAGCGTACCCTGTAGATCGAAATCCGTGGTTAGTTACTTTAGGCAAAGTGTGTTTCCTTACATTACCTGTGTTCACGTGCGTAATTCATTATCTTTCATTAGGTCGGGAAATTGCACAATGCTATTGGAGTGAAAGTACATATTGTATATTTTTAGTTTATTTTTCGTGTGTTTACTACTTTCACTATTACATTTATTTCTGAAAGTTATGAAAAGTATGGAAAAATTATCCGGAAAAATCATGATAGAAAAAGTTGTGAAATTTTACACAGTCAAAAAAATTGAAAAAATGGAAAAGAAAAAAAAGGAGAAGAAGTTGGAAGTTTGTTTTAACCAACTTATGTAAAGTTTTGTATTAAGTGGGAGAAATCACCACTATTTGTTGTATATTATATTTATTGATTGAATGGGAGTTCGCCATTATGGGAACGCCAACTAAGGTTATTCTTTGTTTAAGATTTTATTGAGTATAAATCGTGTCTACCTAAAGCGTGAGTTATATGAGTCAAAAGCGTGAGTTATTCAATGATATGAGTCTTATTCATGGGATGGTTGGGAAAGTAATTAACCACACTTAGGATTTTGATCTATTTGTTTGTTTATTTTTTATTTTACACCAATTTATATCCTAAATGTTATCCCTACCCAACCGTATTGTTATATTCGTTGTCAGCTTTCGAGCATCCGGATATGATAGTGGTTAAGTGAGAATGTTAAATGTATGAATAAGGTAGTGACCATCCGAGTATTAGATTAATCAACTATCGCGCCAGCGATCTAGTGAGTGAGTTGGTGACCATCCGTAATGCAAATAACGCGCCAGCGATCCAAGAAGTGCACTAGTGACCATCCGTTAGTTGAAGCGTCGAGGACTCGTGCCAGCGATCTACTAAGTTTTTGCAGGAGATGTTTGAACGAAGCTAGGTTCAACCCTTAAGCCTCAAAACCCTCTTTACAGCTTTAGACTTGTTACTCCTTGGCTTTAGTGGGGGAGACGCGTATACTTGTCAAGCTTATGATAGAATATTCGTCACAACTAAGCAACTAAACGATTTAGAATTGTTTTACATTGAAAAATTATTTTGTTTCTAACTCGTTAAGTGTTTGGTTGTGTGATTGTGATAAGACGAATACATGCATTAAACTATAAAAATAAATCCTAATACCTTTTAGGATACATTTTCATAAGTAAAATCTAAGGTTTACTTGGGGACAAGTAAAGTTCAAGCGGGGGGATATTTGATGAACTCAAATAAGTACATTTTATCATCATCATTTATCTTATTTATTTAACTTGTTTTATTATATTATTTATGAGAATCGGTGCTTTAATGTTTACTTTAGTGATTCTCAGATAAAAACAGGTAAAAGGTGAAACTTGGCGATTTTGGACTAATTATAAAGCAAAAAGAGCAAGATGTCAAAAGTCTACAGAAATCCAGAAGATGCGCCGTATCTCACTCAACAAATACGCCGCAATATCATACTTAGATGAATTCGAAGACCATTGCATGACTTTGAAGAATGCGCCGCATGTAATTTTATCATGCGCCGCATATGAAACTTTGGTCAAAGAAGAAGATCTAGCTTGTTCTACTCCAGATACGCTGATAACGCTCAAATTGTACATGTTTTTAGTGGCGTTATTCATATGTTTTTTGGTTGGTTTTGTTACTTAATCGTATAAAAGCGTGTATGCTAGGAAAATGCATGAAAAGACGAAGAAATGATCAATAAACGAAGATTTATGCGTGTACGAAGAATTCCCGACAAATGAAAGTCTCTTGGAGTATATTCGAGAAGATAAAAGTCATGAAGTTTTCACTCCAAAGACTCGAGAATAAAGTACAAGAAGGAAAACGAGAAGTGAAATGAAGAAAAGAAGCTAAAACGAAGAATTATTGGAAGACTCGTTGTTCCCGACACACCTTCACCATTTTGGCCATAAGTTGAGCATACGAACTCTGATTTAGTTGATTCAAGCGGCCACGGAAAGCTAACAGAAATATCTACATCTTTGAAGTTTACCATTTTCTGCCAAAATGCATCCA
>LBNU01009489.1:66907-88010 GCA_014162995.1 Artemisia annua
ATAAAAATACTAAAAGAATCTTCCTTCCACCCTTAGACTTATTAGAGTAGTTTTTCTATCCTAACAAACACTATTCCCTGTGAGAGAACGATCAATCCCCCGTACTTACCACTATCCTATACTACATCGGTCAGGTACACTGCCTGGTGGGGTTGTAAGCCTCTTGAGATCCCTCGAGAGGTAAAACCTGTTGTAAGGTTACAAAACCACGCATCAAGTTTTTGGCGCCGCTGCCGGGGAGTAGTTATTGCTTAGGTTGAAATTTTATTTTTATTAGGTCTACTCACAAGATTCCTATCAAGTGATATTTTTTCTTTTTATTTTGTAGCTTTCTCGTAGTCTGTCTTCTCTTTGTGATTTTGTTTGTAATTTGCTTCAAATGGATTTTTCACTTAGACTTCTAAGATTGCAAGATAAGGTTGAGTGGTTAGAACACCAAGGAGTTCAAAATACCTCATTTAGAGACACCTATGAATCATATAGGCTTTCACCTAGGATAGATTCTTATGAACAACCTCCATGTTTAGGATCTCGTTTTAGTGAAGCTAATAGGAAAAGCGAACAAAACCACGCATCAAGTTTTTGGCGCCGCTGCCGGGGAGTAGTTATTGCTTAGGTTGAAATTTTATTTTTATTAGGTCTACTCACAAGATTCCTATCAAGTGAGATTTTTTCTTTTTATTTTGTAGCTTTCTCGTAGTCTGTCTTCTCTTTGTGATTTTGTTTGTAATTTGCTTCAAATGGACTTTTCACTTAGACTTCTAAGATTGTAAGATAAGGTTGAGTGGCTAGAACACCAAGGAGTTCAAAATACCTCATATAGAGACACCTATGAATCATATAGGCTTTCACCTAGGATAGATTCTTATGAACAACCTCCATGTTTAGGGTCTCGTTTTAGTGAAGCTAATAGGAAAAGCGACCTAGTTTACCAAGGAATTGTGGATAGAGCAGTAGCAATGAACCATAAGTTGGATGAAGCACTAGGTTTGCTTTTATCACTACCTAAGAAAACAATTGAGGAGGATTTAGCCGAGCATGATCACATTGATCAAAAAGACCTAGGTTTTATGATCGATGAAGATGAATCTCAAGAAACAAATGATGAATCTTTTGGGCAATTTGAATATAGCAGTTGTGATCCTTATGATTCAGATATAGAATTTGAGATGCCTAGAGAAGCACTTGAGAAACTTGAGAGAATGCTTAGGATAGATTCTACTAAAACACATGATGAGGATATAGGTGATCTTGACACATGGAATGATGAGGTAAATAACATAAGCCCACAAAATACTCAACCATCATTTGAGGCACCCAAACCGCCCGTGACTTACCCAGAAGAAGTAGAAGAGACTTTAGGAATCCCGATAGAGGTAGAACCTTTGAACCAAACAAAACTAGAGGATATAGGTTTGAACACTTGTAATGATAACCTTACTCTTAGTTCTAGGGAATTTCCTAGTGTTGATAAACCGGAACCTCAACCTTTACACAACTTTTCATCCTTAGATTTACATCTAGGAGACAAAAGGGGAACCGACCCACCCATCAACCAATATTATCCGGGTAGTTTTAGGATGAAGGAAGCCATTCACTCACCCCCTTCACCTCACGTGGCATATTTCCACCCTAAGGGTGTGTATCACTACTTCCACCCGCACTTAATTCTAAGTGTAGGGAAAACCTCCCCTATTTCCGTTAAATAAGGGTAGAGTCAGGCTCGTGACTCGAACAAAAACAAGCGCTTATTGGGAGGCAACCCAAGTTTTATTTGTTTGATTGTTTGTTTATTTGCTTTTATTTGATTCCGTATGTGTGTCTTTTTCTTATTGTTTATTGTTCATGTATCAAATATAAAATTGTAAAAATGCTTTATTTTGTTTTTAACTTCGTCTTAACTACATATAAAGGTATTTTGCAAAAGATAAGTGTAAGGGAAATCTAAATTTGTTTTTAAGAACAAGATTGAACATGAACGATAACAATAAGATATAAGCATGCATATTAGTATTTGTTTGAGTCAAATGCTTGTATCGAGTCATAATGATGTTTTGCAGGATTTCCCGGAATTAAGGTATAGGTTTTACCATAAATTTTCCGGAAACTTAACATGAAAAATCTGTCAGATCAATTCTGACGGCGTCAGGCCCTACAACCTGACGGCGTCAGGTATAATTTTCTAAAATTTTTGAAAGTTTTGTTTTTCAACCGGTATCATAAGAAGTTTTTATTAAATCTTTAACTTATAAACTCCAGGAATCTGCAAAACATTCATTCCACAAGCATTATATCTTTAATTGTTTTGTTTTTATTTCTAAGTCTGGAATTACATCTAGTTGTGAGTTGTCTTTGTTCGGTTTGATGCTTTGGTATTTCTTGTTTGTTTTTCAGGTTAACAGGTTATTTTAGACAAGGAGATGATTTTTATTTCGGAAGGGAAGCTTTGAACGTTCGTCTATCTTGGAAGAAGATCTAACCATGTTACATCCTTATCCACAACAAACGATTCAGGGGAGTATTTGATTTCATTCTTTCATCTTATTTACTTTTACGTCTTTTATTTGAACATTGGGGACAATGTTCGGTTTAAGTGTAAGGGGGTAAATGAAAGCACCGTTGAGAATATACCTATGCTTGATGTTTTGCTTTGTTTGATAGTAAATTTGTAATAAAACCAAGAAATATTTGTTAGGACAATTTTAGCGCCAATTTAAAATTTTTTTTACAACATTTAGGAGTGAAACCTTGATCTTAATGAGCGTCTCATGGATAGGAAATTGTATGACTAGCACAAAACCGTACCACTAAAAAATTTTCCACCCCAAATATGTGAGGTTCGCCCCTAGAATTGGTAGGAAAAGCATCCATCTTTGGTGCTATGATGTGAGTACCAGTAGTATTTAGATTCTAGAACTTGCGTTAGGACCATCTCAAATCCACAAGTGAGACTACATTCGTGTAGTTAAGATTTACTACATGATAAGAGGCATTAGGATTAACCCATTGTTTTACACCCGTATATTTGTTATAGTTACATTGACTTCATTGGTCAAGTAATTCTCCCACACCCTTTGCGTTGTATCCACTTTTGGTACACGATACCCCTAGTACACCCTTCCGAGCCTATCCTTTCGTTTCGACCTTTGAGCATCTTACTCAAAGTGAGAATTTATTTACACCCCACTTAAATGTACACCCAAATCGCCTTAGCCTACCTTGTATGCACCCACCTTTGGTGCATTATTGTGAAAACATTTGTTAAACCCTTTGTTAATTATCCGGTCAATTACATTGTTGCTAAGTTAAGTCATATCCTTGTACATATTGTTTTGGGACGATTGGGACTCATGGGTAAAGTACTAGCGTGATGAAGTAATGGGGAAGAGCAACATTATTACCCCCGTACGTGCTAAACATTTTAAAAGTACTCCAAGTTTTTCGATATTTGGTGCTATGATGTGAGTACCGGTAGTATTTAGATTCTAGAACTTGCGTTAGGACCATCTCAAATCCACAAGTGAGACTACATTCGTGTAGTTAAGATTTACTACATGATAAGAGGCATTAGGATTAACCCATTGTTTTACACCCGTATATTTGTTATAATTACATTGACTTCATTGGTCAAGTAATTCTCCCACACCCTTTGCGTTGTATCCATTTTTGGTACAAGATACCCCTAGTACACCCTTCCGAGCCAATCCTTTCGTTTCGACCTTTGAGCATCTTACTCAAAGTGAGAATTTGTTACACCCCACTAAATGTACACCCAAATCGCCTTAGCCTACCTTGTATGCACCCACCTTTGGTGCATTATTGTGAAAACATTTGTTAAACCCTTAGTTAATTATCCGGTGGTTGCTAAGTTAAGTCATATCCTTGTACATATTGTTTTGGGACGATTGGGACTCATGGGTAAAGTACTAGCGTGATGAAGTAATGGGGAAGAGCAACATTATTACCCCCATACGTGCTAAATACTTTAAAAAGTACTCCAAGTTTTTCGATTATCTTAATTCGAGTCATTAGAATAGTGATTGTAAAGTTATGTAAAGATTCAAGTGTAAGGGGAATGCAAATCCCCTATGATGTATTATTTTGGATGGTAGGGCAAGAGTGTATGAAAAAAAAATAAAAAAAAATAATAATAAATAGAAAAAATCAAGAAAAATACAAAAAAATATGAAAAAGAAAGAAGAAGAACATATGGACTACCATCCCATTTCCTTTTATGTTCCTTTTTAGTTTTTGTTAGTTCATTTTTAGACTAAGATTGAGTCGAGTCTTGACTTAAGCAACGATGTAGATTGCATGTATTTGATCATGATAATTAACTCGCCACCACTAAATACCCCTTATTCCAACCAAACCGTGTTATCATATCCCTACACCTTACGTTACAACCCTTTATAAAGACCTCTTTGATAGTTTATCTTAGGTGCTTACGCCTAGTGGAGGAGTAATTGATCCTCTCCCAAGCCTATGGTAATCTATTTGCTATGACAGGTAGTAAGTGTTATTTTCCGTTTCCATTTATGAGATATTAACTTTATGACATTTGAGAGATGTGAGAATCCAAACACTATTTGTGAGGTGCTAGTGTATGATTTCCATGCTTGTTATGATTAGGGTCTAATAACTATTTGTTGTAATTACTTTTATATTCGTGTTAAATGACCCCTAACTCATATTTTGATTGGAATAAAAGCTCATTTGCTTGAGGACAAGCAAATCTCAAGTGTAAGGGTATTTGATGAGACGAAAAGTGTTACGCTTTTAAGGGGTCATTTAAGCCTTAATTCGTATAAATGTGATCAAATATTGCCCTAAATCGTTCCTTTTGTCATTTTAGGTACTTTTGAGAGGAATTCTGGAAAACATGCATATTTGGACGTTTTTGGAGCATAAAAGTGAAGAAAACGACAAAGTCTCAAAAGAAGCAGAAATTACAACCTGACGGCGTCAGAGTCACAAGGTGACGCCGTCAGCAAGCCTTGACAAAAGAGTGGAAACCAATTATCAAATGACGGGCCAGAAAGATTTTGGAAATTAACACCTGACGCCGTCAGGTGTTAGAAGTTGTAGGCCGTCAGGTTATGAGTTAAAGAGTGACGGCCCAGAGAGGAATAGAGAGTGACGGCGTCAGAAGTGGATCTAGGCCATCCGAGAAACCTAATGGCGGCGAGCTGACGGCGTCAGCCTCTATAACCTGACGCCGTCAGAATGTAAAATCTATATATAGTTTTCTATTTTTCATTCATTAAGTGTGGAACTTTGTGGAGAACTTTTGGCACCAAACCCTAGACGAATTTTCTGTACTTTTTAGGGTTTCCAACCCTTGGAACCCTCATGCTTAATTAAAGATAAGTCTTCACTTTAATTCAATCAATATGTCTATGTGTTGGTTGATTATCTCTTTTGCTTGTCTTTTAATTAACATGTGTAGCTAAATTCTTCTTGTGTTTGCTTAGATCTAATGAAACCTAACTATTAATTATTGGTTAATTGGTGTGTTGTTGTTTGTTGGGATGATTGTTCCATCAATGTTAGGCTCAAGAAAACTGGCCAACCTCCTTTATGGTAACGTGCTTGAACGTCTTAGGAAACATGTAGCCAAGGCATACTAGGCTATTAAGGTAGTATTTAACGCATGAGCCACTGTTTACAACCCCTATGGTTGTGTCGTGCATGGCATAGGGCAAGATAAGAGCTCATAGAATTGGAGAGATATGTATGCCACTCCATGAGTTATTAGGAATACACCCTTCATGCACACAAGTAACATACATATCAATTAACCGGTAAAAGATAGTTAGGGAGTAATGAAATCTAAGTAAACACAACTTTCTCCATATTGTTTTCACAATCGCAATAGTCTAGATATTTATTTTATTTTAATTTGCATAAGTAGTAAACTTGGGTTAGTTGACTAGCAACTAATTCCGACCTTCTTCCAAAACCGAGATTTTACTTGCTTTCCATAAAATATAAAAATACAAAAAGAATCTTCCTTCCACCCTTAGACCTATTAGAGTAGTTTTTCTATCCTAACGAACACTATTCCCTGTGAGAGAATGATCAATCCCCCGTACTTACCACTATCCTATACTACATCGGTCAGGTACACTGCCTGGTGGAGTTGTAAGCCTCTTGAGATCCCTCGAGAGGTAAAACCTGTTGTAAGGTTACAAAACCACGCATCACTGGGGTGAAGGAACACCTCTGTATGGTGGAGGTACAGACTTATAACCTACACTTGACTTAGCTTTTTTCACTACTTGAGCTTCCCAAATATTATTAATACCATTAGAGGCATAAGCTAATGTATCAACAATTATCTTAACATTCTCATTAGCCTTTTTTAAATTTTCAAGTTCTTCTCTAAGCATACTATTCTCAGCATTTTTATACTCTAAATCTCTCTTAAGTACAGCTATATCATCACTAAATTTAGATTCATTTTCCCTATAGTGTACTAATTGTGCTTCTAAGACAGATAAACCTCTTTTATAATTAGACAGATTGTAGTGTGTATCACTTAACTCTATTATTTGTTTAACAAATTTTGTTTTAAGAGATTCATATGCTTTAAGAGCAGACAAGACTTTGCACAACTATTTATAGAGTCTACCTCTGAATCAGAGAAGGCCATCAATGCAATCTCAGTTGCCATCATTGCTGTCTCTATTGGTGTTTCCTCTTCATCAGCCATAAAACTCCAATCATAGCTAACACCATCAATAGCCAGCATAGCCTTTGGCTCTTCCACAGTGACTTCCTTCTTCTTGTCTTGCTTGTACCATGTACTCCTATTATCCTGCTTCCTTGGCTTCCTACACTCTCTTGCAAAGTGTCCCAACTTATGACAATTGAAACACTCCATTTTCTTCTTGTCAAACCCAACAGTCTCATTACCATTGATAGTAATTTGCTTCCCTGTTCTTTGCCAAAACTTCTTAGCCCACATGCTAAGTAGTGCAACCTGCCATTTGATGTCCATCTCCTCTAGATCATAATCATCCACCTGCTCAATATCTTCATGTGTAAGAGAAGAGCCACTAGTTTGAATAGTCAGAAATTCATAAAATGTAGAGTCTCCAAGTCCAGCAACATTCTTCTAAGAACTAGCAGTAGTAATACTAATGCTAGCAGTACTAATTGATTCATCTTCGTTTTCACCATCTGAATCTTTAATGCAGGGAGATGATAGAAGTGCCATATTGCCAGAACTTATAGCTAAGTTTCCATTCTTCTTCAAAGTTTGTTCAACAATTTTGAAATTGTTGTACAAATCATTAAGTTTCATGCTTTCAATGTCTGGCTTATTCATCCAAACAACAACATGAGTGTGAAACTCTGTTGGTAGACTCCTTAAGAACTTCAAATTGAGATCTTCCTTGGCTATCTCAATTCCCAATACAGCTAGTTGGCTCACAAGTTTTTTCAACCTTGTGAACATCTTATCAAGAGTTTCATTGCTGTTATGAGTAAAATTCTCAAAACTTTGTTTTAGCAATGTCTTCTGGGTCTTTTTAGTAGCTTCATTACCACTAAACCATTCACAAATCTCTTCAAAAAGAGTTTTGGCATCTTTATATTTACTGAAAGACAACATCTGTTCACCAGGAAGAGTCATAAGCAACAAGTTTCTTGCTTTCTGATCATTCCTTTTCTGCAACCTTTCTTCAGCAGTAACAGGACCATTGTTCAAGGTACGAACAGGCTTTCCTTCTATTGTACTTTCTAAATAACTTGGCTTGAATGAGTCACTATACAAGATGATATCCCAAAGAGCATAGTCTTGTACCAAGAAGTATTTCTCTATTCTTAGTCTCCACATCTCAAACTCATTTTCTTTGAGCATAGGCAGTTTAGCAGTAGTTATGTTTTGAGTATTCTCCATCTCCATTTACTTAGAGCAAATAAAAAGAGTTCTTCTTAGGATCTTCTAAATCAAAGTATCAGAACCTGGCTCTGATACCACTTGAGAGGATCTAAACACACACCTTGTGTTAGAGATACTTTGAGTTTATCTTAACTAACAAGCAGAATTTACTAGTCAATACTTAGAAGATATTGTATGTGAAATGTATGAATGTATGTATGGAACAGTGAGAGTATGAACACAGTGATTAAACAACCAAACAGCTTCAATATTATTAAGAATAATACGAGTGATATTTGCTTATCACTAGGATTACAACCTTGAAGATTTCACAAAAATGATACGTATGTAAATGATAACCTAGGACCTCCTTTTATAGCACAAGGAGTCCTTTACAAGATAACTATAACATGCACAATATTCGTATAAGACTAACAATATAGAATATTCAGTAAATCTTTTCTATACTTATCCTTTTACATGTTTTCCATTCCTGTCATCAGAACATAAGCAGTACAAACTTTATGTGCTAGCAGTACTAACTGACTTAGTGTTGCTAGTGTTATCTTCAACAGTTCCTTTTGTAAGCCTAGCAGTTTCAACTGTAAAGTATAATTCCCAACACAATGCTTCTTTAAGAAGCTGTGAGCGGTGAGCAGTGAGCTGTAGCTACTGCTCACAGCTCACTGCTACTGCTCACAACTACTTTTGCCAAACATAGCCTTCGTCAGCTACTCACAAAAAAGAAATCCAATACAAACTGAATTTATTCGGTTTGTGATTATAATGTATATGAAAGTTAGAACTTGCATGGATTAGGCCTTTCAGATTCCTTATCATTTCACATATCATCCTTGTGCTTCTTTGTTCCTTTACTCGACGACAACAAAACCAACATACCCTTATATCATTCAATTAAATGATATTATATAAATAATCATTTAGGAGTTGTCCATCTTTAGCACTCGATTGTTCTTATCGTAAATGATTTAGTCCTTGTGCTTAAAACCAACTTTATATAAGCTGCACTCTTTAGGTCTTGGATTTATCAAAACTTGGCGTCCAATGTCGCACCCCTAAAATATCACAGTGGAAAGGTAACAGGGGCGTGACTTCGTAGCACAAAATCACCAGGTACAAAGAACGACCTCTAAATGAGTTGTTTTAGAAAAGTACATTCAGGGTTGAGATCAAAAACATAAGTTCAACAACAATGTTTAAAGTTTACATGTCACCCATGAAAATAATAAAATAGTCCCATTGAATGTACAACAAAATGATAAAGTATTCAAAATATGATGTCGTGCAGTAAGACTCTGTGAATGTCACTGCGATGAAATCCATGCTAGTTACCTGAGGAATACATGCTAAAACAGTAAACAGATATGTTGGTGATTGATCCACAATATTTTTTTAACATATATGACCATTGTAACACATACAATGACACACCAAAAGAAAATGCATTTACAACTGCCTAAGTTCATGACACTGAAGCATTAACAACAATAATATAAATAAGTGCCTAATGCAGGAGTCTAACCCATGATCAACTGGTTGTTACACACATGAAGCTGCGCCCGCTTGACGTATACTGAATCAACCCAGACATGGAGTGTCAATCCCAATAGATCTATTCACGACATTCGTGCTTACCCATTTAATTAACGGTTCATGATGAGGGCATAATAAGAAACTGTGTGGGTTAACAAATATTTGGCTTATTCGTAAATGAGTTAACGTATGTGTATTCAAACGTAAAAACAAGCAATGCATTCTCNCGTGCAGTAAGACTCTGTGAATGTCACTGCGATGAAATCCATGCTAGTTACCTGAGGAATACATGCTAAAACAGTAAACAGATATGTTGGTGATTGATCCACAATATTTTTTTAACATATATGACCATTGTAACACATACAATGACACACCAAAAGAAAATGCATTTACAACTGCCTAAGTTCATGACACTGAAGCATTAACAACAATAATATAAATAAGTGCCTAATGCAGGAGTCTAACCCATGATCAACTGGTTGTTACACACATGAAGCTGCGCCCGCTTGACGTATACTGAATCAACCCAGACATGGAGTGTCAATCCCAATAGATCTATTCACGACATTCGTGCTTACCCATTTAATTAACGGTTCATGATGAGGGCATAATAAGAAACTGTGTGGGTTAACAAATATTTGGCTTATTCGTAAATGAGTTAACGTATGTGTATTCAAACGTAAAAACAAGCAATGCATTCTCACCCCAAAATAAGTGAAATCAAGTAAAAATGTGGGGCTATGAAACTCACCTCAATCGAATGAATAAACGTCGGTAAACGAGTAGTGGCACGAAAATGATGCAAAAACGTTAACCGCAACCTAATGTAAAATAAGGAGCTTTAGACTATGAACATGTTATGTATGTCATGCATATGTGTTTTTAAGTTATTATCACCAATATGTGTTGTGTTTAAGTTTTATAAGAAAAATAATGTTTTACGTCGAATTTTAACACTTAATATTATTATTTACAAACTTGAAAATGTGAACGAGTGGCCTAATTAGACGAACTGTAGCTCCTTCTTTGTTCAACACTTTTTTGTGTCAATGGATTAGTTCGATCCAAAACTTGAGATAATGGGTGTAAACGGAAAAAAAACTTTATAAGTATCTGTTAATGGAGTTGAATTTACCAAGTTCTCAGGAGTTGGTGTCCACTTATGCTTAAGTGCTGCATATATATTTCCTCGAGCCATATTCTTAGATCCCGACACCGAAGACTTAGGTTAGTGTTAGTTTTGTAATTTTTTCAGTAGTTACATTAGCAATACGGTATTCTTCCTGTCTATAACTATGCAACATATTCACGTAAAGGGTGAAAATTTTCATGTAGAAAGATTAACGACATAATTTATTGTAATACTGAACCCATGGTTCTACTAGGCTTATATGGCCCACAAACACGTACTAATGCTTTTATTGCACATATATAGTTTCAAACGATACATAAGTAACAAGCTGATGGCTCTATCAAGATGCGTAGATCAATTGTGAGTTTGCGCTTGTTTGTAAGCAGTTGCCTCTGCAAGAGTGCTGCAGCACTTGCAACCTCCTTTGTAGTAACGACCACCACCGCAGCAACCATGCCTGCAATAGTTTCCTCCATGACGACCACCTTTGTTATACCCTCCACGACCTCCACCTTTGTGGTAACCTCCTCGTCCGCCATTGTAGTATCCACCACCATCACGACCATACTTGGCATCTTCTACCTCACCTGGATGATCATTTCATGAATTTACATACCATTTTTTTTTAAACGTTAATTTCATTAGAAATACACGATGCGATGAAAAAAAGAAATGGGGATTATTTCATCCGTCCCAAAATTAGTGCCTAATATGAAAGTGTCAAACAGTTTGAAGATACCATATTCTTCAATCAATTTCATATTTTGTTTGAAATGTTTTCATTGGTTGTAATTAATCAGTTTGTAACTGGTCACTTATTTTTAGACAAACAAAAATAGCATGGTGGACGCTTATTTTTAGACGTTAGTGTATTTTCCAAATCTTTGTTACTTTTAGCAATCACAATATATTCTAATATGTGAATGAAATACTATAAATCGAATATGTATGGTGTGATCGTAGACAACCAAATATATATGTATATATATTCCGAGGATAGCACCGGTAAATATGTATCCCCGGGTCGTTTCTCCCAACGAAGGCTAAGACTTGGTTCGTTGGTTCGTGTTCGTGATTCAAGAAATGAATCGTGTCGTGCAGGCTAAGGGAACCCTAAATTTCTATAAATAAGCACGTAAAAACAAATAAACACGGAAAAGCACGGAAAAGTACGTAAAACACGGAAATTAAATCCTAACTATAAAACGGGATCGAATCCTAAATTCCCGAGCTATTCTCGGGAAAAACTAAGTCAACTAGGGAAAACCTAAATTTTAAATTCCTAAGGATTTAAAAATTGTAAATTTAAACTTTACTTATATTTAAAATACTAATTATTACTTTTTATTTATTTAATTATTACTTAAAATAACTTTTAATTACTAATTATGGACTAAAAATAGAAGTTAACTAGGAAGGATAGAAAAATAATTTTGAAAATTTTAAAATAACCTAAAAGTAATTTAAAAACTAGAAAATATATTTTTTTTTGGTTTTTTATATATTTATTTTAAACTAAAAACTAATTATTAAATATTAACTAATTATTAAAAATACTAAGAATAGGAAAATAAGGTGAAAATTAAAATTTATTTTTCTAAAATTATAAAGTAACTAAAAAGTAATTTTAAAACTGAAAAACTATTTTTTTTTTTGGATTTTTATTTAATTATTATTATTTAAAACTAATTAAAAAGTACTTAAAGTCTAAAATTAATTAAGAAAAATAGTAAATAAGCTAGGAAAAATCTGAAATTTTTAGGAAAATTCTAGATTATTAATCTAAACCTAGGAAAAATAAGCTACACTAGTTTTGGACCTTAATAAGCTGTTTGGACACAATAAGCAGTTTGCTAATAAGCAATATTTAAGCAAATAAGCACTAATTAATACCAACTTTTCACAGACCCTTAAGCACACTTAATGAAGTACAAATAAGCAAGAAAAGCACAGAAAATAAGCCAATAAGCACTTATTACAGTTTAACCTAGTTGACAGAAATGACAGCCTAAGTGCCTACTTTCTAGCTTATTTATAAGCACTAATTAAGCAGTAAACTTAAATCTAATGAAAAACAGATAAATATGACCTAGGATATTATCTAAAAACCACAAAAGCCCTAAATTTAAAGCCCTAATTGACCCCTAATTTGATTCTAGAAAAATGCTCAAACTACCTGTTTTGCTGAATGTTCTTAAATGAAGCAGATTGTTAAGCCAAAATTTACCCACTAAATGTTGTTGGAAATTACTAAATTAAGCTGAATCCTACAATATGCCACCTAAACTATTCCTAAGTGCAATTTAGAGCCCTAATAACAACTTAAAGTAACCTAAATCAAGCCTAGAACTGAGTCACTTGAGCCTACCCTGAACCATAAACACCCAACAGTTGNACTATTTCAGAAAGCTTGACTTTGACAACACTTGAAATGAATAAAAATTGCAATAGCAAAGAAGAAAAAAAGTAAAAGACCAATATACTTTAAATTTGGTGGTTACTTTTATATAGGTTTAAAAATTTTAGCAAATTCCCAGGATGATCAAACCTTTTCATTCTCAGCTATCACACAGAAACACACCATAGCTAAAACAAAACTACAAAAGAAAAGGGTAAGGGAAAGAAATTTTATTGGTTGTGATTATAAATTGACTTTAACCAATTCAGCAGCAGCACGCGCAGCTGCTGATGCACGGTCGGCAGCAGCTATAGCAGCTTTAGCTCTTTCCAATACATCAAGTGACTCTGATGAAACTGGTCTTCCCTTGGGACTCTCAGCTGATGATTGTTTGACTTTAGTAGGACTCGCTGACTCCAAGGTTGCACTAGTCTTGGGAGGTTTAAGGGGCTGGACAGGTCCTTGTTGGCTGCTGATTGATGACTCACGATTTATAGCTTTGGAGGATTCTTTACGACTCTCAGGGAATTGAGTCAAGGTTGATATATGCTTTGGTCCATTCTATAAGTTACAAAGAAACCATTATGAGATATTATCAACACCCACTTTTTTTTTTCATTAGTTAGGTTGTGATATATCCAATAAGTATCGAGATTGACTTTTTGAAATTTTCTTTTTTCAACTTTGGCCTTAAATATTTTTGTTTGTGTTATACTGTTATATAATACTTGATGAAAATTATACCAATGAAAATACATTTAAAATCCAATTCATTACACTTAATGTGGGACAGAGATAGTATCTTTCAGAACACTAGGGAAGCATGGCCTCGCTTGGATAAGATCTGTTCTATAGGCTCATACGTATTCTTGATTCCTGAGAACTAAAGGAGCATCTAGAGGTGGCGATTTCGACCCATTTAATGGGTTTATATGGGTTATATAATATGTTTAACGGTCAAAGGCTAAGATCAATAAATCTAGCTTAAAGGGAAATGGGTTAAATTGGTCAAATGGATCGAAAGTCATCCCAAGTCTAATTTTGATGCATGCAAGTATACATACAACCTTCGCTGTAATTTTATTCAAAAATTAAATTTATCGCTGTAATTTTATTCAAAAATTAAATTTAAATTGTACTCCGTATTAATATATTTTTGCGGTCATTTCTAACCCACCAATTATATCTAAGAAAGCAATCTTGCCCCAACTCTAACCGTTTAGACAAGTGCAAAATAATATATTTTGACATGCCCCTAGTTTTGCCAACTATAATTTAGGTGTAATAAAATCATGACTACTCACAAAATAGATTTAAAAGCAAGGTGAAAGTACCAAAAGATCCTCAGGCATTTTGTTGAATTCAGCTTCGGTTTTAGAAGAATCCCACAAGACATTATACTCTTGAGTGATTTCCTTCAACACCTTTAGCTTCACCTCACCAGGTGGAGTGTAGACTGAGAGTTTCTCAACTATCTGAAAGACCAAAAAATATCGAATGCACGTTATTATCAGATGTATGGAACCAAGTCTTGAATGCATAAAAGAAATAGATAGCAAGGTGAATTAACTGTACGGTTGACACTAGTATCAGGGCGAAGCTCAGTAGCAGCTGCTATGAACTCCTTTCCATACTTTGAGCCAAACAAGTTTCTAACAGTTAATAAATCGGGTAAATCTGAGCATCTGGGAGCTGCAAAGATTATGCTTGCGACCGCCTCTCTCAACTCCAACGGGCATTCCCTATTATTTTTTCAACCAAACACATTAAACCATAGCACTCATAGCAAGGCATATATACATAGACTATTAGAGATATACAAATGCTTTACTTTTCGCTTTCAATGATAGGAACTCGTGCAAGAACGAACTCACAAAACATCTCCAATATTTCATATGCGGCCCATATATTTTGTTCTCTTATAATATGCTCTACCTAAATCAAATCAAATCAAAACTATATATCTTATAACAATATCGACAAGGCATAAAACTTAAACATGAATATCAACAACATAGTAAATGACTTACTCGTATCCGAGCAATTGGTTCTTGCCCGGAGAGAAGAAACTGAGCTATTTCCTTTCGCATTTGCTTCAGCTGCGTATCTCTCTTATTTTGAAGCAATTTAATTCGTGAAATCGCTAATGTTAGTGATGTTTTACTGCAAAAACACCAAAAATACACAGTTTTTCAGCAACATTATCATAATTCTGTTAAACTAATATTCATCTGGTCATCATGCATTCCTCTATTCCACTCTAGGAACTAAATTTGACTTTGTCGGTCATAGGTCATTTTTCCAGTCCATGATTATCTTAAGTATGTTATTTGAAATCGCAGGCTCGCAGCAATTATTATTAATATTGTTCCATCATATGATTTACCATGTCACTTTCGTTTAATCTCTAGATCAGATTTAATGGATTTAATGTGAATCAATTTTGGTTTTCAAAAGTGAAAGCTTTGACCTTACATTCAACATACAGACTTAACTTTGAACATCATGGAGTATATAACATCACAGAATGATCGTTTTAGCAGCTTTTTTTTTTTTTTTTTTTTTTTTTTTTTTTTTTTTTTTTTTTTTTAATGCANAATATATAATATATAGATATAGAAAATTAACAAGAAGCTAGTATTACGACACTCACGTTACACATTTACACTACCAAGCAAGCTAATCAAACGCTACAAATCTCGACCACCACACCAAGCCTGACTCAAAACGTAACACTACTCTATGACCCAACAGAGATGTGAGGAAGTGAAAATCCATCAAAATAAGGTAGAACCTCGGCCTCCAAACCCACCACACGCACGATCACTAAGGGCAATCACCCGGTAGAAAGCATGCAAACGAGTTTTATTTAGATTAAATATCATAAACAAACTGAAGGAAGTTCCAAACAGCCTTTTTATTATTATTATTATTATTTTTATATATAAATGATCACAACTTCCTATAAGCATTTTTTGACTTTGGTCAAACGGGTCAATTTTTATTTTTTGTGGTCAAACAGGTCAATTTTGCTAACCAATAAAATGTTGATCATAGTCTTGAATTAAAATTTACATCATATTTTTTTTACGGCAACAGCATTAACATACCTGGCAAAACGCTAGGAAAAAGGGATTACAAAGAGGAAGAAATGGCGTTTAGAGGGTTAGAAAATCACTCAACCAGTCAACTTAATTAATAAACTTCTTCCTAATTCTATTCGAGATCCAATTATAAGAAAGCATTGTTACATCATTGAGAATGAGCTCCTTCTCGGTCTTATAGTTGTAAATACGGAGCATTTCGAAACATCCATATGATCCGTATGGTCAACTGAATCACGGCATCAAATAGGGGATGAGGAGAGGTTGAGGCAGATTTGAATTGTCAGCAAGGGGGATCACGTCCGAGAGACACAGCAGTTGCATAGGTTTGAGATTCCACCATTTGAAAATCTCAACCAAGGTAGTTTTTGCAACATCACAGCAAGAAAAAATGTGGCATTCTATTTCTATATCCTCATCACATATAGGGCATCTTACTAAATGTAAGTTGACACCGCGTTTGTCAAGTTTAACTCGGGTTGCTAGCCTTTCATTAAAGACCCTCCAAGTGTTGATGTTAACCATAATAGCTACAAGCCTATTCCATCTGGTAGTGGAGTTATCTATTGAGTGGGTGGCAGAATTAGTTAGATGGCTAATTGAGGCCAACTAAAATTTTCTACTATCATCATTGTTTAAGAGGGTAAGGTTTGAGACTAGATTTGTGAGATCTTCTAGCTCCTGAATTTCCGAAGGCAAGTATGGGGTACGTCTCTAGGCCCAATGGAATCGGAGACCACGAGGAAGGATTCAGCCGAGAGGAATGGAAGAATCACACGTGTGCCTAGAGACAAAAGCGTCAACAGATGGTGGGTCATGGGCCAAAGAAGGGTGTAGGAGATCGAACACAAACTCAACAATCTTTACAGAATTCAATTTTTTATAGAATTCAGTTGTTATAACAAACTATATCATTCTTATGTATCCATAGATCTTAATATGCCTACATCAACTTTGGATTCCAAGATTGAAATCTTCGACAATAAATTCAAGACACCCCTTAACACAAAACTGATGAGTTTTTCTCTCTTCAAGTTACCCGGGGAGGGTGAGTCTTTTACTCAGATGTACACGGCCTAACCGAGATATTGCAAATGTTTACCTAGTGAGGTTTGAACTAGACGTCTTGTGACAATATTAGCTGACTTACCACTTTAATGGTGGCTTTACACACCTTAACACAATTCCACCATATACACCACAATTTCATCATCTAAACATCATTAATAAGCTAAAGGGTATTTTAAAGATCTTGAAAACATTAACCACCAAAAATTTCACCTTTTTATTACATGGGTCAGTAAGTAAGGACTAAAATCCAACTGGGTATTCATTAAATCACAAAAATAAACTACTTATAACATCAATCAAACAATTAAACAATAGTAAATTCCAAAAAAAGTTTTAAAATTTTATAAGGGTCAAATAAAGTTACCATTTTGCACCAATAAGGCCTCTGTTAAAGATTTGGTTCAAGAGTGACATTGGTGTTGAGTGCTGACGTAATCAGGTGTGGGCTGGTGGTGACGCGGTGGTGGGCTGGTGGTGCAGTGTTCAGATTTGGTCAGTTCTGGTCACTTCAGTTTGGTTGTTTTAGTTGTTCGTTTGGTTTTTTTTTACATGTTTGGTCCTTTTAAGTCTTACACTTTTGGTTTTGAGTATTTTGATTAATTTCTTTTATTTTTATTCTGTATTTTTTTTATGACAAAATTGCACCGTTCGTCCCAAAAGTTGTCGACTTTTGCGCGTTTCGTCCCTAAACTTTTTCTTGGCATTTTCGTCCCTGAACTCTGCATTTTTCGCGCGGTTGGTCCCTAAACCCTCATTTTGGCTAACCATGGTCAAGTTGCTGGTTCCACACCTTGTGAAGTTACTAAAATGCCCTTTCTTTTTATCTTAATTTACAAACACATTTAAATGTGTTAAATAACAATGCAAATGGAGTATCTGTTGTGCTCATTAAATGATCTTGTACATATGCGGCGTTTTGATTGTTTTTATGTATTTGAATTTGTTCTTCTTCATATGGTAAACCACCGCCTGATGACGATGGTGACGCTGCAGATACCCGTCGTAGGCTATTATGGTTTGATCATAGACGTTTAGCAGGAGACGGTCCACCAAAAGAATGCAAGCCTGTAAGATCATTTAAATGTCTTTAACTTAATCCATTCTAGTCTTTTCCTCATCCTAATGCACATGTTTGTTAACGTTGTCTAACTCTAGTTTATTTTATCAGGGATTTGAACCGCTTATAACTGTTGAAGGATTGCATCAACTCCACATATTCATTTTCTTCTTGGCAGTATTTCATGTTATTTATAGTGCCCTTACTATGATCATTGGAAGAGCAAAGGTGACAATTTCATATGACGACCAAAAATCCCGATAAATATGAGTCACCATTGTCCTTGGTTCGTATTAAAGTTTGCGTTTTTTTAATGCAGATTCGTGAGTGGAAGGTCTGGGAAAAAGATATCTTGCAGCAACAAGCAGCTGCACACGGTATTTCTTATGATCGTCGTCACTAGCAAATTATTAAGCTCTTTTTTTTCGTGATTTGCGTTTGCACTTATTTTCATTTGACATTTCTTGCCATTGCAATGCTCATTTGCAAATCCTTCTAGGTTTCGACTTACAAAAGAATCCTCATTTATTAAAGGACACGCCACCAATTTTACTGGGCTACCAGTATTCTTCTACATTGTAAGGTGTTTTTTTTTTTTTTTTTTTTTTTTTAACCAAATGATGCATCTTAGAGGTGGGATCGCTAATTTGACCAGGTTGACCCACTGCACAAACCCTTTTTTGTAAACTATAATCCACTAGTAAACCATTTCGGTCACTTTCAACCCGTTTCCATTTTGACCCATATGAGATAAAGCATGACCCATATAGACCCATTAATAACTAAATGGGTCATAATGGTCACCCTCTAATGCATCTCGCTTTTTCTTCTTTAATGTCCATCAGATTAATAATTCTCATAAACGTATAACGTTTTATTTCAGTGCTGCTCCTTTCGGCAATTCTTTAGTTCCGTTGGTAGATCAGATTACTTGACCATGCGCCATGGATTCATTTCCGTGAGTTCTACAAAGCACTTGTTTTTAATTTATCGATACATTCTATTAATGCAAGATAGAAGCACGCAATAGTGAACACCTGTGTTAATGAGATAATAGGAAAAAATAAATAAATTTGTGGCCAAGTACACTCGTTTGAAGTAAGCATGTTTTCTTGCTCGTACTGTTCCATAAATGTGTCCACTAGTTGTTCAATATGCTATGCATCTTATTTTTCGTCAACTTTTTCATGTTGATATTCAAAAAAATTCATGCACAGGTTCATTTAGCTCCTGGAAGTCAATTTAACTTTCAAAAGTATATAAAGAGGTCACTTGAGGACGATTTTAAAGTAATTGTGGGAATCAGGTACGTAATTTAGTACATAACTGTGTAAATTACTTAATGCTTATCTAGCACGTAAAAATGTTAATTCATTTGGTCATGTTTCATGACTCTTTCAGTCCACTGTTATGGTCTACAGCGATCCTCTATCTGTTTGCCAAGATCATTTAATGAGCACAACAGATACTCCATTTGCATTGTTATTTAACACATTTAAATGTGTTTGTAAATTAAGATAAAAAGAAAGGGCATTTTAGTAACTTCACAAGGTGTGGAACCAGCAAATTGACCATGGTTAGCCAAAATGAGAGTTTAGGGACCAACCGCGCGAAAAATGCAGAGTTCAGGGACGAAAATGCCAAAAAAAAAGTTTAGGGACGAAACGCGCAAAAGTCGACAACTTTAGGGACAAACGGTGCAATTTTGTCTTTTTTTATTTATCTTTGGAAGTTAAGAGTAAAATACACCGTTGGTCCCTAAACTTGTCCAAAAACATCACCAGGCACCCTAAGTTTTGATTTTAGTCGCCTGGCGTCCAAAAGTCATGTTTTTTAGGTCAAATGCGTCCCTTTGACTGTTTTCCCTCAGTCAACTTCTGTTATTTTCCCCATGTGCCTTGCACATGAGGGTAAAATGGTCATTTGATCATTTTGGTTAAGTATTTTTGATGATACAACCTTAGGGACGAACGATGTGTTTAATTAAAAGGTTATACCATCACTACCACCACCATCTCTTTATCTCTTTTTCCTGCTTCTCTCTCTAACTTTTTGCTTCTCTCTCTAAAATTAACACCATCATAATTTTTAAATCTCGTAAACCAATACACTAAAAATATATATAAATGCTATTGAATTACTACGATTATGAGTCAATAAAAAAGATGTTTTCCTTGTTGTTGCTAATCTTTTAATTATTTATTTTCTAGCACCGATTTCCTTTAAATTAAAATTTTCCGTGTATTGTCCCAGTTAACTATTGTCTTTATTGATTTTTTTTTTGAACAGTGAATTTCATTAACCACCAAAGGCGACCCCAAAATCAGGGCCCCCGCCACAAAGCAACAAACTTACATAAAGTTAAATTTACACCAATTCTCCCAAGACAATGATTTAATCCTACCTCTATTAGTGAACCATAAATAACCGACCGCCTTAACCTCACTCAGAATATCGCTAGCACGCACCGACTTGTTTGAGAACCGAAGCTCGTTCCTCGCCTTCCACAACGACCAGCAGCCAATCAACACAATACCTTGGAACACCTCTTTAGCTATGCCCTTTAACCCCACGAAATTATAAAGCTCAAGAATATCACCAAAGGAAAAAGCAAAAATGTTAGATATCTTGCACCATTGGTTGATACCTTGCCATAAGACAGCAGCCACAATACACGAAGTAAAGATATGCTCAATCGACTCGTCCCCATTACTACAGAACTGGCAGCTTAAGTCCTCCACCAGCACATGCCTATTCCGCAATGAAACAGAAGTAGGGATCCCACCTAATGCAGCCCTCCAAGCGAACACGTTGCACTTGCTGGGAACCCACTTACACCATTTCAACACAAAATTACAGCTGACCTCTATCCCGGATCTTAAATACTTCTTAACCT
>LBNU01009491.1:2511-29481 GCA_014162995.1 Artemisia annua
GAGGCGTTAGGGTTGCTAGTGCTCTTAAGGAAATGACTACCTGAGGTGTTAGTGTTAATATTATGTATCTGCATATATAAAGGGTGAAGGTAATTGAGTTATTTGTCTTGACCAATGAGAGAAATTTAGGCTCTCGAATACGCCTTTAGCAAGAGGACAAACAATAAACTGGTTTTGATATGTGAAGAATGGCCTGTATCATATTGTCTTTCAGCTTTTATCTCACTTAACTTATTGGCTGATTTTGGAGTGTTACCATATATAATTTGGAGTGTTACCAAGCATTTTTAATGCGACTAATGAATTTCGTGATTCTTTGGTTGTCGCTGTCCCTAATCTCAAAGGATCTGGATATACGAAACCCACTATTTGTGTTGAATATGAATGGGATACTACTCGATATAGTAAATGCTTGGTATATGGTGATATTTTAGAGGAGTGCCCAAAAGCTCCTCTTAAACGTGTTCCTAGCTCTTCGGGAGCTACTAAGGAGGTGTCGAATGATGGTTTCACTACTGTCAAGCGAATGGGTCCCATGCATAAGCAGGTGTTTGGGGTTTCTAAGACCAAGAAAGTGGAGTATCAGCCGGTTGCTCCTAAGAGTACAAAGGCTTCTCCTCCTAAAGATTCTACTAAGGAGGAACTACGTCTAAACACCCAAGTAAGGATGCTGAAGCGTCAAATCGTCTAATACTTTTGATGCTGGTGGTGCTTTGGATGAGGATCCTATTGTTAGTAAAGATTTAAATTTTTATAATGGACTTGGGATCATGGATAAACAGGCAAGTGTTACTATTGATTCATTTGACAGTCCAAGTACAACACCTCTTGTTTAAAAGATTAATAAGCTTGAAAGTCAAATAATTGAGGGGAAGTTTGTGCTTCTTATTGATGATGGGAAGCCGCTTCTTATGCAAAAGGAGGCTAATGTGGGACACGTGGGTAATAATGAAGATATCCCTAGCTCATTCAATGTTGCTCCTTGTGTTATTTCAAAGGTAGGTAATCCGTTTTCTAGGTTGGGAATTTGCTTACTTGGGATAGTGATAGTGATGATGAAGTTGAAGATGTTTATGATGAGACTTCTTGTTTCATGACGAGTGGAGGTGCATATGATGCTAGTTTACATGAGGATGAAGATTTTGATCTATATGACACTTATAACCTTCAAGGTTTAACTCCGGAACAATGCGCATTTTGTGATACGATGAATATAAATCTCCGTGGTCAGTTCAAAAAATATATTTATTTCTTGTTCTTACAGTAGTTATTCATAAAATTGGTTTGTCTTTCTTATGATAGGTTAGCTTTTAAGCACTGTAGATGTGTTTGGCTTGCCTTTTTGAGGCTGAGGTATGGGATTTATCCACTCCCATTGTACTTATTTATTTATTTTTGAGTAATAATATTTTACCGGGGTAACTCTTTTACTAAAAACAATATATAATATTTGTTGTTGAGTGCCTATCTAGTAGTAGTTACTAAGCATGTTACAGTTCCATTTGTTAACGAAAAACTGTTGTGCGCTTCTTTTTTTCTAGTATCTGGGACCAGGACTGATCCTTAAAATGTGAACTTTTGGTCCAGGTTTTATATGTATACGGTTAGAGTGTCGTGTGGAATCAGATGTGTAAGCAATAGATCAACAATATTCAAGATATAATCCTCGGTTAAAACTTAAAAGTATGCGTAAATAACTTTAACACCGTAAATTTTTAGCCTTTTTGATGCATGACTCATATTTCTTCATTACACAGAACTAAAATCTAGGTCAAGTGTACGTCAAGTAAATATATGAGCGATCGCATTCAGACAAGCTACAAATGTATGTTTATAAACATGTTTACTATTGCTAAAAGCATGTGGAATCAGATGTGTAAGCAACATACAAGATATTATATTACAAAAAAGAATTCACATAACAATCTTTCTTTTGTTTTTTTGACATGGTTCAGTCAAGTGCAAACCATAAACTTTACATTAAAATGAACAATTTCAAAGCAAGGAACTTTAAAGTCCAATAATCTTTTGACACTGATCACAATTTATGGTACCAATATACACCTTTGTGCTCGCTGTCTTGATCTGGCTCGATGTACATGCATTCTTTAGCCTCTCTCCACATTGCTTTAAAGATTCGAGTCCTATCGATCTTATAATAATCACCCAAAACTGGTTTGATTGCGTCCCTCGTTTCCTTTGCATGATAATGTGGAATATAAGAGATCAAATGATGCAAGACGTGAGTGTGTGTAACGTCATGAAATACCCTGTTTAGGAATCCAAAATCTCTATCGATCGTTGATAAAGCTCCTTTGATCCATTTCCATTCAGTTGAATCATAAAGAGGCAACGAGAGATGAGTGTGGTGCAAATAAGTGATCAAAACAAAGAAAGCGTGCACTCCTATCACGGGAATACCATACATACACATTACCCAAGTGAATCCTTTTGCCGCGACAAGAAGCTTAAGCGCATAAACAACAGCAATTATACCAAGATCCGAAAGCATAACTTGAATTCGTTCACGCTCAGTGAAAATAGGACTCAAAGGATCAAAGTGGTTGGCAAACCTTCCATATTTCTTGCCAGAGACATTAGTTAAAAGATATAGAGGAAAGCCTAGTGTTAAACGAAAAACCAAAGTGAACACTCGACCAGGCGGATTGTTAAGAACTTTTGAATAAATCATGACTTTGGACTTACGTTTAGGAATGTAAACTTCATCATTATCGAGTGAGTTTGTGTTGGCATGATGATTTCGATGACTATATTTCCAAGAGAAATAAGGGGTAAAAAGAGCAGAATGAAGGACGAACCCAACAATGTCATCAACCAATTGGTATTCACTAAATGCATGGTGACCACATTCATGACCAATGACCCATAATCCTGTGAGGATGCTAGCTTGGCAAAACCAGTAAACCGGCCACGCTAAGTAAGCTAGAGGAGTAGGGAGAAGAGGAATGTAAGTGTTTGCTAAGAAGTAAAAAACGTACGTAACAATGAGATCATGAACAACATAATAAGATGAACGAATGACAGAACGCTCAAAGCAATGAGCAGGGATTGCTTTCTTTAGATCACTCAATGAGAAAGGTGGATCAATCGGGACACGTTTGAGAATGCCATCTTTTGCTTGATCAGGCGAATCTGACATACGGCCACCTGCTCCCATTTTTGAAACTAGGTGATTTTTCACTTGTAAATATTTTAGTAATGCAAGAACAAACAGCTTAAGGAAGAGACTTTAAAAAGAATATTTGTTTGTTTGTTGTCTTTGTGATACCAGTCAGTCTCATATATATAGTCAGGAGTAGTCAAAGCCGACGGCTAACTTAAATTTATTTTCCTACATGAAACTTCTATGTTATTGCTCTAGCTCATTTATAAAATTCTTGAAATGTATCAAAGTATAATATTCAAATACTGAAACACATAGCTCTTATTTTAAAACAGTTTCAATTAACTCATGCACTAAACTTTATGATTTAAATTCTCTTGTTATCTTCTAACTTAGAGAGGTAGAGTTAACTACCTTCAAACAGGCTAATAGGCAATGGTTTGAAAAGTTAACTACCTTCCTATTTAGCTTAGGATTCAAACAGAGTTATGTGGACACGTCCTTATTCACAATCAATTATCAAGGTTCACTCACTTCACTGTTAGTATATTTTGATGATATTTTGTTAACTAGCAAAGATCCTTCATTCCCCAAGTTCATTAAAGATCAACTTCACAATAAATTCAGCATTAAGGAATTAGGCCTTATCCACTGTTACTTGGGAATTGAGATTCTAAGAAACTTGATGCGAGGATTGCAGCCTCGCAAAAGGTTTTACTTCTCAATGGATCTTGAGAAGCTTGCAATCCTCTAGGCAGTGTATCTGATCGTTGTAGTGTAGTATAGGTATGTCCGAGGGATTGATCGTTTTCTAGGGGAATAGTGTCGTTAGGTTGAAGTGTATGTCAATTTAAGCCTAAAGGTGAGAGATAATTCTTTTTGTATTTTTATATTTTATAAAAGCAGTAAAAATCTCGGTTTTGAAGGAGTGGGCGGAATTAGTTGCTAGTCAACTAACCCAAAACTACTAATTAAACTAAAATCAAGAAAATAAATAGCAAGAAAAGTAAAGTGGTGGATTTCTTATATGAGACAAACGTGTTTACTTAGATATAATTACTCCCTAGTTATCTCTTATTGATTCGTTGAATGTCACAGTGCAGTTGTTTTAGTTGAAGCGCTGTATTCCTTAATACCAGTCGTGGGGTGTATACAGCCTTCCCCAACTCTATGAATATCAATTTCTTCTTATGACGACACGTTTAGTATCCTATCATAGAATCACTAACATCTATTCATGCATTAAATACAACGAATAAAACCGTAGTACCCATCTGATTACGTTTTTTAAGACGTTCAAGCTTGTTACACAAAGGAGGTTAGCCAGTTTTCTTAAACCTAACGCGAGTTAATCAACTAAACAATAGACAACTTATCAACAATCAATAACTAGGTTTCATTAGATCTAAGCAAACACTAATAAACTTAAGCTGGCATGTTAAAAGGAAGAAAAGATAAACAAGTAATCAAAAAACACATAGACATATTGAATGATTAAAGGAAAACTTATCTTCAATTGAACATGGAAGAAAAAAGGGTATGAAAACCCTACAAAAGCTGTAAAATCCAGACTAGAGTTTTTGTTTCCAAAGTTGCACACTAATAAATGAAAAATCAAAAAGTATACAAAGATTTACAAGGCTGACGGTGTCAGGTTATAAATCCTGACGCCGTCAGAACGTCGCGTTTAAGGTTTCTTCTTGTGCAAGTCGAGCTTCTGACGCCGTCACTCTTTACTTCTGACGTTGTCAGGAATAGTACTAACGTCGTCACCTTTTGTGTCTTCTGGGCCGTCTCTCTTTAACTTAACACTAGACGGCCTACTTTCACATACACCTCAGGTACAAATTCCTCAAAAGTTCACTGGAATGTCACGTTGTGATTTTTCCAACTTCTAGATCTTCAAGTGACAACGTCACCATTAAGGCGTGACGCCGTCAGGTTATGTTTCCTGACAGGTTTTCCACGACTTTGCTGTTTTATTCTCTTTTTAGCCCAAAAATGTTCTAAATGCTCCAATTTCTAGAAATCACGTCCCAAGTACCTAAAAGGAGAAAAAGAAACGATTTGAGGCAATATTTGATCATAAAAACATGATTTAAGGCTTAAATGACCCCTTAAAAGCGTAACAAATAAATCCTTTTCAAAACTTATCTGGTCTAACCATGTATCAAAGGAAATATGCTTTAGACCTACTCAAATATGCAGACACCTTAGATCTCAAACCCGTGGCAACTCCAATGGATCCAATCATCAAGTTAAATGAAACAGATGGTGATGAGCTTACTGACCCTACACTTTATAGAACCATTGTTGGCAAATTAATCTACCACAACATTATAAGACCAGATTTATCCTTTGCAGCCCAAGCCTTGAGCCAATGCTCTCATTGTCCAAGAACTCCTCATTTTTCTACATTACAAAGGGTTCTTAGATACATCAAACTATGCCCAGGCCAAGGTATCTTCTTTCCTGCTTCAAACAATCTTAAATTGGCCGCTTATTGTGACAACGATGGGGCAAGTTGCTCTACCACAAGAAGATCGGTATCTAGTTTTGCTATTTTCCTGGGTAAGAATCCTATATCATGGCAGTCTAAGAAACAATCTATGTGTAACAACCCACAAAATCTAATCACTATCATTCCCATTACAAATACCTATAGTAGGTATTTCACAGGTAAATTTTTGCTTTTTATGTGCATTCATTACTTGCATGACTCTCTAGACTTGCCCACGTATCCTCACAAGCCAAACAACTCAACACTCACACCCTATAAACCTCTTGTATGTCAAGCATAAGATCACAACAACACCATAATAAGTAATTTACCAACCTAACACACTAAACTTACCACAACACCATAATAAACCCTAAACAAACCCTAATTAGGTCTATGTGCTTACTAAACCCTATATGCTTAGTTAAACTAGTTTGAAAGTGTCCAAGGCTTAAGTATAAGTTACCTTAGGAACATTAGGATACTTTAGGACCTTTAGGCATTAGTACAACCCATTAGAGCTTAGGTACAAGTCCCTTAGGCATAAAACCATAACTAAGTCATAACTTCCTAGAATTAGGTCTAGACTATCCCAAAACTTCCCCATAGGTCACTACCACTTAGTATAAGCCTCATAGGACCTAGGATTAGTTATTAGACACTCATAGGACACTAATCTAGGCACAAAACCCTAGGATAAACCCTAATCTCCCACTAAACACAAATAGGTCATTTAGGTCACAAATCTAGGTCAAACATTCCCAAATCTTTCTCGTAAGTTACCATCACTTAGAATAAATCCTTTAGGACTTAGGATTAGTCACTAAACACTCTTAGGAACCTAAATTAGGCACTAAACCCTAGGCAAAACCCTAAACTCACTCTAGGCAAAACTAGGTTAGAAATAGACCTAAACCTTAGAACTAGGCTACTATAGTACCTCAAACCTTACAACCAAACACCCTAGCACCTTACTCTAACCAACCTAGCACCCTAACACCTTACAAGAACCCACACAAGTAGGTGCATCACCTACTTGTCTAAACCATCACTAATCACCACTAAACCACCACTAATCACCACTAATCCACCACAAATCCACCCCTAATCACCCTAAACATCCCTAGCAGTTTACAAGCACCTCCAAGCACCCAAGCAAGGAGGTGCATCACCTCCTTGTCACCTCTTTCCCCAAACCGCCTCTCTCGGCCTCACCAAAACCACAACCGGCCTATAGCACCCCCTAGCTAACACCATAGCCCATCCTCGTCACCCTTAGACCCTCCACAACCACCCCTAGCTTTGCTTACTCCTTCCCCTCTGCTCGATACCTATACCTCCCTTTCTCCTCAAAACCGCCCTATCGCTAGTATAAATACCCTCGTACACCCCTTCATTCCATCCCACACCTTCCTACTCTTCTCTATCACATACATTCTGTAGTTTAGAACTCTTAGAAGCCTTAGGGGTCGAGTACAAGAGCCTTGGTTGTGTCGAGTTGTGGTTTGAGCCGAGAGATCCCTAAAAAACCCTAAACCTCGTTACCCTTTCTACGACCTAGATAAGCTTTAACTTTTGATCTAGTAGCTTTAGTTTAGTCTTAGGATAGATATAGGATGCCTTAGAACTCATAGGATCCCTTGCCTAAGCCTTGGTCGTAATCATTTGCTACTTTACTTTTTAAAACCCTAATTATAGATTAAACCCTAAATATATAATATAAGCCCTTTACATAAGCTAAAATATGACTTAGGTAACTTAGATAAGCTAAAACTAGTTAAACATAAGCCAGGAAACCTTTTTGTTTCATAAAAATATAGTTTGCATGGAATTAGGACTAGTTTTGCAAAACTTTCCATGCATAGGGGTATATATGGTAATTTTCTGAAAATATAGAGTCTAGGGACTATTTTTGACATTTCTTAGAAGTTATAAGTATAAGGCCCTTTTCGCAAAGTTATAAAACCTTAGGATAAAAAGTTAAGTAGTTATAAACTTAAAAGGACTAGTTTTGCAAAAGTTATAAAGATAAGGGTATAAAGGGTGAATATAGAAAACTAATTAGTCCAAGGGTCATTTCTGTCATTTTTCTAAAATATATAAGTATAGGGACTAATAGTGTTAAGTCTAGATAGTTATAAACCTAAGTAATATAAGTATTATAAGTCTAGGGTAGATTTGGTAAATATGCTAAACATAAAGGGTATAAAGTAGACTATTTCATATATATAGCAAACCTATTTTTAAAGTTAGAAGCAAAACACAATACTAGGGAGCTTCATGTGGGGAGTACTATGTGGATATTTCGTTATGACGAGTTTGTTGTGTTTACGATTTAAAGTGCCCTGACTCCTCAAACGATAATTGCATATACTTCTGAATTATGATGGCCCGAACGGTGTTATGTTATAACTAAACCCTAATAACAACATGACTCAATAGTAAAGAGCTTCATGTGAGGAGTATTAACTTCTGAATTATGATGGCCCGAACGGTATTATGTTGATAACATAATACAATAGTAGGGAGCTTCATGTGAGGAGTCTTATACTTCTGAATTATGATGGCCTGAACGGTGTTATGTTATATCTAAAACTCTAAAAACCCTAAGGATAATTACTTAAGAAACATAAACTAAACAACTAAAGCTTGACATACATCCACAACAACAACAACAACATCAGGATACGTGAGTAAGGTAGTCTAGTTTCCGAGTCACTCTTTACACTAGTTAGAATTCCCTAAGCCCAGGTGAGTTTTCATAGCCTCACACTTTTTAAACACTTTCTAAATGTTTTACAAACCCTGTGAGGGGGATACGTGCTACTTGCTTTACTTAAAACCGAATACAAGTCTTTTTCTTTGGTTGTTGCACGAGTAAACAAACTGCCACTACTACATAACCAAAATTCATGAATCTAATCGTTTGGGATATTTTACCCACACGAACGCGAGTATAGTTGATAGATCTATTGGAGTCTGACAACTCCCGTTGGCATTAACACCTCACTGGGTGGTACTGATAATGCTCAAAGTTAACATGTTTTTAGAAGCGTTATTGTTGGTTTTATGAATGGAAATTGGTCATATTTGTATATATTTGTTACTTAATCGTGGAAAAGTGTTTATACATGCAAATATAGCCAAAAGCAGGAAAAAGTGATTAAAAATGAAGAAATGAAGTGATCATGCACATTTGGAGAGTTTCGAGAGAAAAGAGAAAGAAGAAAACGACGCATGGACAAAAGGATTTTATAGAGACGAGCTTTTTACACATATTTATCAAGGAAATATCAAGTTCTAAAGAATAAAGTCATGCCACGAAGAAAGACAACACATGCGACGTGAATCGACAAAGAAAGGACAAAGAAACCATTTTCAAATGGCATCCAACCGATCGGATGCAACCCGCAACCGAATCGGTTGGATCTGACCATAACACCACCATCCGATCGGATGGAGCTCAAACCGATCGGATGGGTGGTGAATGCTGTTACAAGTTTGCATTTATTAGAGAATTTACTCCCCATAATCACTGGTGGCTGATCATTTCTGCATAATAACTCAAAAAGAACGTTTTTACTTGAAGGAGAAGAGTAATTAGGCTATATAATGAGTACTTAGGGTCTAGATTACTAGTACCATCCATTATCTACCAAATTGTTACAAAAAAACATTACTAGTTCATTTTTATTGTTACTAAGTGTCCAGAAAGTATTGAGTTCAAGTCTCAAGCTTTGGTTCGAGTTGGGAATTGTTTACTAACATTAGTGAGCAGTTTATCAAGAGTGTGGTTGCTGTAGTTTCGCGTATTTTGTCATTGTAATTCTCAAGCTAGGTACACCTTGATACTTATGATGAACAATTGTTACTTTAAATTTAATGAAAGTTTTCTTGTTTACTTGTGTTTTAATATGATTGCTATGGAGTAATTTGTGATATACTTGTGTGTATGATGTGATTGGTTATGGAGTATTCTTTTATTAAAAAAGTGATGCATGAAAACATATCTATTTTATGAGTTTGTTGAAGTAACATCTAATCTTGCTTAATTTGTTGGTAAAAACAATCTTTGGGAAAATAGGTCCGAAAGGATTTTCAACTTGTTTTTATTCCAAAACATTAGTGCACGAATTAGTATGGAATATGATGCTTGACACCCATCTTATTTACTTGTTAAAATGGATTTGAGAAGATTTCATCACGAAAAAGGACCGAAAGGATTCGTAGGAATTCATAAGAAAAGAATTGATTTTCTAAACAACCATGTGATTATAGAATTGTCATACTATCTTGATATGTCCGAAAGGAGTCATTTAGGTGATAGAATTCTTAGTGGTAGTTAAAACATGACATACATCATAGATTGATTAACTACTCATTTTTAGTTGCGCATCATAACAAGTTTTACACCAAACTTTATATTTAAATTGCCATGATACTCCTTATGACCAATCAAGGAATTATACACAAGTATATGTTTAGTTCTTATTGAGTTTCTTTTAAATTAATATTCACATAAATTAGGATTGACAACCCTTGTTTTGCAAACGATTTTCTTACTATTAAAACAACAAATCCCTTGGGACGATCTCGACTTACCCACCTTTACCACATCGGACGAGTATACTTGCTCGTATGTGCTAAATAATTAATCGGATAAATCGTGTTTATAAATTTTAAAACTTGCACTAACAAAACGCACATCAAGTTTTTGGCGCCGCTGCCGGGGATTTGATTAATTTCTTAGTTTTTAGTAATTAAATTGTATGTAATTTGTGAATTTTCAAGTTTTTAGAGTAAAAGTAAAAAAAAAGGTTTTAGCCAACCGATTCGTATGTATGTCCATCCGATTGGTTGGAGGCCCCGGTAAATTTTTTAGGATTCTATTTTCTCTCATTTAACGTCATTTTTCTGTTTTTAGTTAATTAGTTTTAATGATTATATGATTAATGTGAGTAATTATTAGTTAAAAGTTGTCATTATGAGTAGTTTTAATGTTTTTAGTAGTTTTAATTATAGTTAATGTTTTAGAAGTTTAAAGAACACCTTTAGTTAATATTTTTAATGTTATTAATGTTTCCATTACTGCTTTTTAAAGTTTAAGCCTTTTTATATATATAAAAATTAGTTCAGAAACTCCAACCGATTCGGTTGCGGGTTCCAACCGATCGGTTGGAGGCCACGGTAAAATTTTTAGCATTTTTATTTTCTAGTTTATTTTCAATTCTTAGTGTTTTAGTTTGTTAATTTACTTATTCTTATTTCATATTAAGAGTTATTCGCTTACAACTAACCCTCATGCTAATGATTTGGATGTTTTTGTTGATGGTTATGTTATAGTTAGTAATTGCTTAAGTTGAAATGGAGAGTTTAAGTCAGATTTCGGCGTACTTGAAAGATTTGGAGGATATGTTCAAGGATTCCGGTGATTCCTTGGAAAAGTTGGAAAGCATATTGGAAAAGGCTAAGTTGGATTTAGAAGGAGAAGAGGTTGTTGGTGACAATGTGTCTTACTTGCCACATGAAATGTGTTACCCAAAGAAGGAGAAGGAAAGAAAGGTTGTTGTTTTCACAAGAGCACCACCTAAGGAATTCGATGCTCCACACATGAGGTATTCTACACCTTGTGCGGTGGAAGGTGTTAAAGCATGGGATGCGGAGTTGAACATGGAATATGGAGACAACTACATTACGGAAGAAGTACTTGACAAGCTTGGTTTTGTTAGGCTTGACTATGGAGATTATGGAAGGAAGAAAGTGAAAGGAATAAGAGTGAACATTCATGGTCACATTTTCAAATTTGATTTTGTGGTTGTGGAATACACTAATGCCGATGAACCGGAGGTTATCTTTGGTAGAGATTTTCTCGTGACTACCAAGTGTACATTGGATTTCGCACTTGGGGAGTTACGAATTAACATAAGTGATTTGGAAGAGGGAAAAGGAGTGAATGAAATGCTTGTTGATGTTTGTGAAGGTATGGAAAAGATCAAGGAAGGAAGGGATGAAATTTGCAAGATGGGCAAAGCTAACCGAAACAAAACACCATTGAACAAATTAACCCAACCCTCCACCCCAAAAGAAAACAAATCATCATCATCATCATCCAAAACTCCACCAAATTCACCACAAAGTATCAAACCCTTAACCAAAGAGCAAAAACAAGCTATCTTGGAGAATCTTGAAGCAAAAATTAGTGAGTTGATGGAAAACAAACCGGTCATCGAAGTGCTAAGAAACTACATGGTTTATAGGAAGAAGTTAGATGGGGTTATGTTAGCAAAATCGAAGTTGGAGAATAATAGTTTTGATGAAGTAGAGGAGAGAAGGATAATTGAGAATGGGCTCCCAAAGAAAATGAATGATCCCGGAAATTTTGTTTTACCGGTTAAAATTAATGGGACAACTCCTTTATATGCATTAGCCGATACGGGCTCGAGTGTGAGTATTATGCCTTACCCATTGTACCAAAAGTTAGGATTAAGAGACCCTCAACCTAACAATTCTAAGCTCACTATGGCGGATAATTCTAAGGCGAAAGCAATGGGGGAGGTGAGGAATGTTAGAGTTCAAATTGGTTACCAAGCGTTCTTGGCAGATTTTCTTGTGTTGGATGTTGCGGTTGATAAGGAGCTACCTTTGTTGTTAGGTAGGCCATTCTTAAGAACATGTGGAGCGGTAATAGATATGGGAAGAGGTACCATGACAATTGACGATGGTATTCTTAAGAACACTTACTATCCAAAGCCTAGAGGGGGTAGTAATGGGGATGATAATGATGAGGACCAAGAGGAGGATTACCTTGGTTGCTTTGAAGTAGGTAGAGATGAAGATGGTAGGCCTAAGTTTGGCCCATGCACACCTAGTTTCTTTGATATAGAGGACGAAATGGAAAGGGCTCTAGCGATGGAGGCTTTCTTTAATCCATTTAAAAACATCTTTGTGTTTAATAAATTGACAGATTTTCTTGGATCTTTACCGGTCCAATTGAAGAACTTGGAATGGGGATCCGATGGTCCTAGCACTTACAAAAGAGAAGACGGAGATGGTGATTGGCATTGCAAATTTGATATCACATGTCCTAGCGGAAGGAACTTTGCACGAAGTTTCAAAACTCAAAAGACTACTAGGAAGTTGTCAAACAAGTATCGTGGAGAAGACATTCTTAGGAATGAATATTTCTATGGATGAAGAAGGATGATCACAAGAATAAAGCACCTCTTGTGCTATTTGTTTGTTTCGTATTTTTAATTTCATGCAATTTATTTTATGTTTTTAGGTTTTATGCATTTTTATGTTTGAAATAAGACTATCTATCTATCTATTTATCTATCTAGTTATTTATTTATCTATCATGTTTACTAGTTTTAATTTATATGGGGTTAAGTTATGTTTTTAGTCTTAAGTTTAGAAGTAGAAATGATGACCAATGTTTGGTAGACCAAGTGTGTTTGGAATATATACATACAAAAAGATAAGTTTTTGAAGGGACAAGAACTACTAGTTGGTGTATCAAGTTTAGTAGTGAAAAAACTTTGGAAAAATCAATTTCATACAAAACCTAAACGGATGGATTCACAACTGATCGGATGGAATTGAATATATAAACCCAAATTTTCAAAAACCCAAGAAAACCACACACACACAATCCACCAAAAATTGGGGTCATAAAATTCGACCATAGAAGTTGTTTGAGAGTTGCAGGAGTGTTAATTGATCATCAATGGCATCAAGTCAAGTAAGTTACATCATTAATTTCATTCAATTAGGTTTTAATTCGGATTATTGAAATTAGGTCACGAATTGGGTATTTTTGAATTAGTTCGAATTGAGATGTAATATTTTGGGGATAAGTGATTAGATGATAGGAGAATGTATTGCAAAAAGAATTAGATCAATTGATTAAGTTTTGAGTAAGAATTGATTGATTGAATTTTCGGATTGAATTGGGTAGAATCTTTGGAGCTAATTTATTTGCAATTGATGAATCCCAGGAGTTACATGCTTGATAATTAGTGATGTTAGGATATTGCATTGTTAATTAGAGCACTAATTGGAAGATTTTAGTAGATGGTGTTCTTGAGTTTCATAGGATCATTAGGTTGATGCATGGAGATGTTACGAATCGTTGATAGGAGAGTTCAGATGTTAGAAGCACTCTAAAATGGTAGACTACAAGCTAGAAGGAAGTTCGGATTGATTGGGAAACGTTAAGATTGAATTGAGGATGCATTTTGTAAACAGAAACTCCAGCCGATTCGGTTGCGAGTTGCAACCGAACGGATGGAGTGAGTCAGAAGATCCATCCGATCGGATGGAGCTCAATCCGATCGGATGGATGCTATGGAAAATTTTTGACATTTTGCAAAACGCGTTTTCTAGTTTCTAAATTGATTGGTATTAGTTCTTATATTCTTATAATGACATAATTTGAGTTTTCTTTCAGGGAAATGTTGCAGGAATGGGTCGAAGTAGAAGAAACCTGCTTGTTAACAAGTATTTAAAAAGGAACGAGAGGAAGAGGATTACTTTCAGTTTGAAACCGGAGTCGAATGAAAATGTCAAGTTCTCTCATATGCAAAACAAAGACGAGAAGAATGCGTATAGGGAACGTCTTTCAAAACTTCAAGAGAGAAAGGTTGCTAAGCCTAGGTTGATTGATTGGGAATTGCTTGCGGAGTATGAGTGTGAAGATCAATTGAGGGGTATGATGACTATGGTTTATGTGTATCCCGGTGATGGGGATAAGTTTGAAGACTATTCTTGGGAAAGAGCTTTTAGTATACGTGAGGATGTTTACAAGGAATGGTGTTTGGAGTTTTTTTCTACTTTTTACTTTGATAGGAAGGTGAATGATGTTATTGGGGATGTTTGTGTTTGGTTTAGATTGTGTGGGAGAGAACATGCTTTCTCTTTGCCAAATTTTGCGGTTGCCCTAGGTTTGTATGAGGAAAATGAGGTTAATCATAGGTTGTTTGGACCACATTTTGTGAGCTTAGCTAGAGAGAGTAATCAATACGATGGGATTGATGCTTATTGGAATAGAATTGGTGATCCAACTTGTTCTAGGAGGAATTCTTCTAGGATTAGGAATCCGTTGATGAAGGTGTTGCAAAAGTTGATTTCATGGGGATTGTTGCATAGGAGCGGTAGTCAAGACAAATGTAGCCAACCGGACCTATGGGTAATGAAGTTGTTGGATGAAGATAAGAATGGGAATGCGGCATGGATTATTGCCGAATATCTTTCTAAGAGAGCACCGGGAATTAAGAAACAAAGTGATGTTTGTGGAGGTCATTATGTGACCGTTTTGGCTAAAAATCTGGGGTATTATAATGAGAATGAGTTGAGGAAGTGTCGAGTGAGAATGGAGAGTGAGATTTGGGATGCTTTTAGTTTTGGAAAAGCATTGGATAGGAATAATAAGACTTTGGGACCTTGGACCGAACCAAGTGTGGGGGCGACATCAGGAGCTTACATGGGGGCACCTTCGCAACCTCAAATGGGAAGTTTTCCGGGGAACACTCAAAGTGGTTTTGATTCAGGATGGGGTGATTGGAACCGAGAGTTGAATGCTATAGAGTGTAGGGATGTTTGGAAAGATTCGATGATGATGAGGACTAATTACAACTTTGATTATTCCATGCCGATGATCCAACACTTGGCACAAGATGCCAATTTTGAGGTACCTCCCTACAACCCACCAAATGTTCCACCATACCCATTACCATATTCTCCATATCCTGGACCATACCCATACCCTTATCCTGGTTATTCACCGTTTCCCGAGCCATACCCTCCATACGGTAGACTTCCCGAGTATGGTAGTTCAGGTGTCAATGTTGGAGGATCAAGCTTTAATCCTGGAGGATCGAGTTATGATGTTGGAGGTTCGTCATCAAGAGCTGGAAAGAAGAAGCGACGAGTGGTGGATGAAGACGATGATGAGGATGAAGATGAGAGCGAGGACGAGTTCGTTCATCCCAACATGGATTATTGATGATGACGAGTGATCATCATATGGTTTATGGTTTGTTTTAAAACAATTATGTGTCGAATTATTTCTATTTCCACTACCTTTAACTATTTCTTTTAGGATTTATAACTTAACTTAATTTTCTACTTATTTGGTTTAGATATTTTTATTTTTTGTTTTTGTTTGTTTGTTTGTTTCGTATATATTGCAGTTTTCTTGCAGGAGTTTCGTTACGGAAGCATATAGTTGATCAACGTTTGGAGTCGTTGAACTCATTTGCTTATTATGATCAAATATGCATATTGCGTATTTAACTCCGGTATTTTCTAAATTTTTCCATTTCCTTTACTTTGAAGTCATTTTTATTACATTGAGGACAATGCAAAACTTAAGTGTGGGGGAGGGAAGAAAATAGAAAAATTGCATAATTTTTAATTTTTAATTTTAGTTTTTTTTAGAGTCGTGAACTTTAGTAACTAGAGTTGGTTCGCCTTTCATATTTTAGTTAAAATAAGATTGATTCGATGGTAAATAATAATGATATTTTTGGAGCTTAAATTAAGTTTAAAGAGCAATTTGTCTCAGAATTGATAACATTTGCGAGCACAATTTTATACCCTTATTACTACAAATTGTGAGGATTAGTTTTTTTTTTATGAATAGTGTTCTCATGCTATTTATATATTTCGTTATGAGTGTGCCGGTGATTGTGTTAATTCTAGAACTTGTACTTGTTATGCATTACGGTTAAAATCATTTTCGAGTGATGGAGATATATTCATATGATAAGAGGCAAACTTAGGATATAAAACCAAATGGCCATCCGTTTACAAAACAAATTTTTGCTAACCACATCGGTTAGTTAACCTCGTATTTGGAACCCATTTGTTAGCGTTTATCTTTAACGCTAGATACCCCTAGTTACACCCTTTGAGCCATTCCTTTTCATTTGTTATATCCAGAAAAATACAAAAATATTTTACACTTTAAACTTTAGCCTAACCTTGTCAAAGTCTAAACGGTGGATTGCTAGTTGCTTGGTACGAAGGATTGTTTTTGATGATTATGAGTTAGACACACTTCGATGTTTGGTTGTACCATTTCAACAAGTTGAAGGAGACTGCAGCTTCTTATTTGTATTTTTTGTGGTGTATGCTTAAGCGAAGTGTGGGGGGAGTTTTATTATTTAAAAAAAAAAAAAATAAAAAAATAAATATAAGTCATCGCAACTATAAGGTGACAATTATAGCGAATGTGCTATATGATGAATAAAAGAAGTTATGAGATATGTTGTTGAGCCAACGAGCTTAGTATGAAGAATTCTTAAATGGTGAATCGATGTATCGAGATATGGAAAATTCGAAGAGGAGAAAGAAGGTAACTATGATCATTTATGGGATACGTGGTTTGGTTTGTGACTAGCAATTACGGGATTTAGACTTGATTTCATTTTTCTTTTAAACCAATTTCATATATTCCCATGCCTTATCCTTACCTTTTTAACTTAGCGTAATTACTAAATGTGTTGACATGTAGTGACCATCCGAATTTTTGAAGAATGGGATAACGTGCCAGCGATCTAAGGATTATCCTTAGTGACCATCCGTTATTTAGTTAATCTAAAGATTCGTGCTAGCGATCTATTGTGTTGGACATGAGGTATTTGCACTTAAGTTAATTAACCCTTAGCCAAAACATTATAACCCGAATAAAAGACCTCTTTGATGAATTATCTTATTGTTTTGATACTCGTACAAGCTTATGGTAAGAAACATTAATCATGACTGAGCTATGAGTGATTTATTAATCTTATCACATATTGAGGGATGAGTGAATTTCAAATATCTTCGTGAGGTGCTTAGAATTGTTGTCAAGTTCTTTTACTTATTTAAAATTCACATAAGATGTTTGCATTATTTCTATTAATATCAATTTTCTTTTGATTAAGATTTGCTCGAGGGCGAGCAAAGCTCAAGTGTGGGGGATTTGATAACGCTCAAAGTTAACATGTTTTTAGAAGCGTTATTGTTGGTTTTTCGTATGGAAATTGGTCATATTTGTATACATTTGTTACTTAATCGTGGAAAAGTGTTTATACATGCAAATATAGCCAAAAGCAGGAAAAAGTGATTAAAAATGAAGAAATGAAGTGATCATGCACATTTGGAGAGTTTCGAGAGAAAAGAGAAAGAAGAAAACGACGCATGGACAAAAGGATTTGATAGAGACGAGCTTTTTACACATATTTATCAAGGAAATATCAAGTTCTAAAGAATAAAGTCATGCCACGAAGAAAGACAACACATGCGACGTGAATCGACAAAGAAAGGACAAAGAAACCATTTTCAGATGGCATCCAACCGATCGGATGCAACCCGAAACCGAATCGGTTGGATCTGACCATAACACCACCATCCGATCGGATGGAGCTCAAACCGATCGGATGGAGCTCAAACCGATCGGATGGGTGGTGAATGCTGTTACAAGTTTGCATTTATTAGAGAATTTACTCCCCATAATCATTGGTGGCTGATCATTTCTGCATAATAACTCAAAAAGAACGTTTTTACTTGAAGGAGAAGAGTAATTAGGCTATATAATGAGTACTTAGGGTCTAGATTACTAGTACCATCCATTATCTACCAAATTGTTACAAAAAACATTACTAGTTCATTTTTATTGTTACTAAGTGTCCAGAAAGTATTGAGTTCGAGTCTCAAGCTTTGGTTCGAGTTGGGAATTGTTTACTAACATTAGTGAGCAGTTTATCAAGAGTGTGGTTGCTGTAGTTCCGCGTATTTTGTCATTGTAATTCTCAAGCTAGGTACACCTTGATACTTATGATGAACAATTGTTACTTTAAATTTAATGAAAGTTTTCTTGTTTACTTGTGTTTTAATATGATTGCTATGGAGTAATTTGTGATATACTTGTGTGTATGATGTGATTGGTTATGGAGTATTCTTTTATTAAAAAAGGTGATGCATGAAAACATATCTATTTTATGAGTTTGTTGAAGTAACATCTAATCTTGCTTAATTTGTTGGTAAAAACAATCTTTGGGAAAATAGGTCCGAAAGGATTTTCAACTTGTTTTTATTCCAAAACATTAGTGCACGAATTAGTATGGAATATGATGCTTGACACCCATCTTATTTACTTGTTAAAATGGATTTGAGAAGATTTCATCACGAAAAAGGACCGAAAGGATTCGTAGGAATTCATAAGAAAAGAATTGATTTTCTAAACAACCATGTGATTATAGAATTGTCATACTATCTTGATATGTCCGAAAGGAGTCATTTAGGTGATAGAATTCTTAGTGGTAGTTAAAACATGACATACATCATAGATTGATTAACTACTCATTTTTAGTTGCGCATCATAACAAGTTTTACACCAAACTTTATATTTAAATTGCCATGATACTCCTTATGACCAATCAAGGAATTATACACAAGTATATGTTTAGTTCTTATTGAGTTTCTTTTAAATTAATATTCACATAAATTAGGATTGACAACCCTTGTTTTGCAAACGATTTTCTTACTATTAAAACAACAAATCCCTTGGGACGATCTCGACTTACCCACCTTTACTACATCGGACGTGTATACTTGCTCGTATGTGCTAAATAATTAATCGGATAAATCGTGTTTATAAATTTTAAAACTTGTACTAACAAAACGCACATCAGGTACCAATAAGTACTATACTTGAACCCACTGAAGGATTAACTTTGGCAAGTTATCCTTCCCATCCCCTCATGTTGGGTCTGCAGCCCACATGACCCAGATTGTTAAGGTGTGGTTCATGAGCTTAGTGCAACGTACCCCACTCCTAATAATTGTGCATGCATCACAATTATCACACACACAACATTTTCCTAGATGGGTGTAACAACGTAGCCCAGGGAACTTGTATTCACTAACACCTAAACCTATGATTCTCACTCAACACCTAGTGTTGACTTTTTAAGCATGTATCCTAGGTCATTATGGAGTCATGGCAGGAGGAGGCACTAAACTCGGAGGACTTTCTATCTTGTTATCATTCTCACACTATTTCACATCTAGATTCACGGTACCTCACTTTAATAAAACTCTGATATTTTAATGAATGATAACATATTTATAAAAACGTCTCTTTTTTGAGTCGTTTTCTATTACTGTCACTGTGAAAATGGGGGTGTTACAGATTGGTATCAGAGCCTCAGTTGTAGAGAACAAGGTCAAAACCTAAACTACAACTACTTTTCCTAAACCCGAGAAAGTCCTCAGTGCCACTGCCATCCTCCGTAATCATACATGCTAAGGTTAGTATAGTTCTTAAATCCTTAATTGCTTAACTGCTTAATTTCTTAACTGCTAAAATGCATCATATAGAATAGTACTTAGTTGCATAACTGTTGCATAATGCATATCATCTCTATTATTAGTTAGCTATGTCTACTCCCCACTACACTACCCCCGTCTCATCTAGTTTACATCCAGAGAATGATCTTTCCTCTCCGAATGTACTAGATTATTCCCCTAAACCCTACCTTCCCGATACCTTAGGAGATCTTAGGAATAGTTTAGATACACCTTCACCCTTAGGTTTTACCCCATTCTTAGATAACCCACACTTAAAACACTTGAGAGATTTCTATGCTAAGGCAACACCTATAACCCCCCTAAACCCTGTTTTACATCCACCATTCCCCAAACCTAGATTAGAACCCCATGGTTTCTTTCTCTCTAGAGAACCATGCATACCTAGGAACCTTATCCCTACCTATAACCCTAGATATGAGCTTAGGAAACCCTATACATTAACACCTAACCCCTATTTAGTAAACCCTCCCATTTCATCTTGGAAAGATGAATTTGGAGAAAAACCCACTAGGACAACCTTAGAAACCCTGGAAAACCAATTAGAAGAAATTTTAAATAACTTAGATGAGATTTTCCTTGACCTTCTTGAGAAGATAGAAAAAGGTCATGATAATAACTTAGGTAATCAACCTGACTATAGTAGTTTAAGAAATAGTTTACAAGAAACCCGTTTTAAGGTAGCTAAAATACAGAAAAACCAAATGAGACACCACCATAAAATAGCCTTTGGCCGTTTTAGGATATGCACTTTAGAAAAGTTGATTGATGATGATGAGTAAAATCATCAATCAAACCTAGAAAATACTAACTCTTGGAATTAGGAAAACTTTAGAAAACCCTAAGTAATATGCCTTTTATAACCCTAGGAAGTATGCCTTAGAATAATTAGTGCCTATAGGATATGTAGAATAAGAAATCAATAAAATAAGTTAGGTTTTAGAAACTACCTGGTACCCCTCAATTAGGAAAATTTAGATAAACTAGATTTAGGAATGCCTCTCCCCACCTTAGGTTAACCCTTAACCCTATAGCAACCCCTAGGAATATAGACCTACCCCATAAACTATAACAAGTTGGGTACTTGTTATAACCTACCCCGAACCTTAAACCCCTACCACTAGAAACTTAGGATAAACTACCCCAATGCCTTAGATACATAGAATCTCAAAATTGTTTTAAGTCTCCCTTATACACCCTCCTCCCTAAAACCCAATCTTTCCAAACACTTTCCCTATCAATGGTGAGAATTTTTATTCTACACCATGGAGATCTGAATTCTTTCTCTTCCGATCTCTAAATCCTCACTACTCCCATAAGCTTTCTTAAGTTATCCTTCCCTTAGTTAGAGAATCTACCCCTAACTATCCTATATGCAAATATATGGCAATCATATATGAGCATATTCCTATCCTTTCCCTTTTTCTTTCCTTAGATTGCTATGATTCCTGAGTTAGTTTTCCCTCTCCCCTCTTAGTAAAACCCGAACCATACCCTTTAGAATTCTCATACTTTAGGTTAGAAATGACTTTAGGATATCCCTAGAAAACATAAGCTTAGGTATAGAACAACTTAAACACTAAGATAGGTTAGAAACCCTTAAGAAATTAGGAAATAAGTTTAGGAACCCTTGAGATTTATAGATTAGAAACTAAATCCCTACCCCTATAGATATAAAAATTAGGAATACATCCCTATAAGATAGGATATAGGAATTCATTAAAGAACATTAAGGATTAGAACATAAGTTAGATTTTAGGATTAGATAGTAAACCTCCACCCTAAACTATTAGACTTTTAGCTTAGGCTAGACACATTAAGCTTCTACCAGTAATGGTACATAGGCAAGCTTCTACCCTATAGGAATAGACTATTTTAAGGATATAGATCACCTAGACCTAGTAATTAACCTTTAGGATTTCTCATATAAACTTCTAGGATTTAGAAACCATTAGGAATAATACACCATTAGGACATCCCAGACCTACCCTAAAAATTTATAACCTAGATCTAAAATTTGAGATTATAACTAGAGATAAGATAATTAAGGATATTAGATTACATCTTAGGATTTGATATTTCTTAGGAAACATATTAGGAATTACACTTAGAAGATAACATGGATACTACTCTAACTGGTTTCAAGTACCTAGGAATAGTAATACTTATAATAATAGTGATACTCGTAGTAATAGACAACTTAAAACAAAAGAGAAAACCCGAAACCTTACCTAGGAATAGTAACACACCTAGTAAAACCTTAGGAAAGAAACCACTTAAACCCACTGCCACTTTAGAACCCTCTACTTCATTAGAACTAAACACATCACCTTTAGAAGTTTAGGACAAGTTAGGAAAAACTAGAAGAACCTTAGGGGGAAAAACAAAAACTTGGAGGAATCTAGTAAATCTTAAAATTTCATTAGGATAATATCTTTACAGGTATCCTATACTTTTACTCTTTCGTTTAATCTTATCCTTCCATTTTAAACCACATCCTTTCACTTCAAATTTCATTCTCCCGCCTTTTTACTCAACCGTTTAATCCTACTCTTCCGTTTAAACCCACTCCTCCGTTATTCCTTCACTCCTCTATACCTTTCCATTTCATCCCTTACCTTCCTTCCTTCCTTTTCACTCTCTCCCATAAAAATTTCCCCTTTCCACCCTCATCCTTCTTTTCACTCTTTTTCATCTTTTTGTTCCTCCATCATTTTTCACTTTATTTTTCCTTCTCTATATTCTCTCTCTACCCCTTCCTACAAGGTTCTAAAAATTAGGACTTGTATTTCTTGTCATATCACAAGATTCTATTAGTTAGATCTTGTAAGAATATCTTTGCCGAACTTTAATCCTCATTATGTTCGACTATGATATTACCTTATGTAGGATCTGAACACACGCCTTGTGTTAGAGTGATACTTTGAGTTATATTATTAAGCATGCGGAATATACTTAACAATACTTAGAATATGAATTGTATGATGTAATGTAAGTGAGAATAGTTGTAAGTTTAACACAAAGCTTCAATATTATTGATAATAATACGAGTGATCTTGCTTATCACTAGGGTTACACCTTGAAGCTTTCTAAGGTTGATACGTATATTGACAACTGATATTTAAAACCCTAATCTAGGATCTCCTTTTATAGGACACAAGGAGTCCTTTACAAGATAAGTATATTCTAACAGAATCAAATCTTTTCTATATTTATCTTCTTATAACTTTGTACTAGCAGTGGTAACAATATGTACTAGCAGTGGTAATGTGTTTCCACGGCTAGTGTATTCTTCAGCAGTGGTAATGATGTTTCCACTGCTAGTGTATTCGACCAGCAGTGGGAATTCCAACACTAGCAGTTTGTTCTGTTAGTTTAATTCCCAACAATCCTCCCCTAAACTTGTGATTCCTCTGCAAATCCACAAGTTTCTTGAATTAAACTTTATCCTTGTTGTTGGGGGGATTCTTCCAAACACTTATCTTTTCAATCATGTAGTTCTCATCTCTCAAATTGATAAACTCTTCTCTGATGAACTCTTCTGTGCATTATATTACAACGTTTCTATTTCTTCATTAGCTTTTCCTTTCAACTGAGCAGCTGTCCATCCATTCTAATTCTTTAAATTTCTTCCTCTGAGCAGTTGAAGATACTTGCTCTGCAGTGGAAGCAGCTTGGTGAGGTTGACTTGTAGCTGTGTCCAAGATTGTTTCAAGTAAGATCTGAACACCTGAATCTACTAACTCAGTTAGATCATCATCATGAAGTCTATCCTCTGTTTCTTGATTAGCAACTGCTTCAGTATCATTGCTTGCTCCAACTGGTTCATCAAATCTCAAGTCTGAGATACCAAAATCAAAATCAGCATCATCTTCAAAGTCTATTCTCCTCCCCTTAGTCTCAGCATATGTTTTGAATTTCTCTGCTTGTGTGGACTGAGAGCAATCTTTCTTTAACCTGAGAGCAATCCTCCCCTGAACCTTACCATCATTTTTCCTCCCCTGTTTGGGAGAATCACCACATAAATCATCACAATCAGATAAAATGGTACAGAGTTCCATCAATTCCTTTTGTATCATACTGCCTTCAGCACTTCCAGATGTATTACCTTCTGGGAGAGGTGCATCTTTAGGCAAAGATTCAGTTTCTTACCTAGTTAAACTAGATATTACTTCTGAACCACCCATATGTTTCATTTAGCTTGGGATTCCACCATCTGTATCCAATCCAAAAGGATTAGACACATTAGGTGTTGCTATGGTAGTGGTCTTATTGATGTTATCTCTGTCCTGTGAAGCTATTAAACTTGACACAGTAGTGATAGCCCTTTACCATACAATTAGCTAAGCAGTATAAATAACACTGCTCATAACCTTTGAAAAATACTTATAATTTTGAGCAAATTACCAGCTATCAACGGATTTGAGATGTCTTTACCATTAGCCGTTTGCTATGGACTAGCCAACTCTTCACTGTGAAGCAAGGTGAGTTGATAACCATATAGTTTTTGGTAAACTATCAACCATAAACGGATTTGTGAAGTCTTTACCAGAAACCGTTTGCTCTGGACTAGTTGGTTCTTGGTGTGGGTCAGACATGGTGAACCAATTACCATTTGTTGTGTGTCCAGTTCACACACTCCAAACTCTATATCAGCATACAGTCCAATTCATATATCAAGCAATCTGATAGTTCCAAATCATTTGCTTTATCAACCTGCATTTGTTAGTCCAAAACCAAGAAAATACAAGACAAAATATTTTCCATTTAACAATAATGAATATGACTAACAAAACATACTAGAACAGACAACTAAACATTGGAAACCCAAGCCATTACTGACTTGACTCTCCCTCTTGCATCAATATAAGTGTGTTTCTTTAATACCATAGATGCTTTGTCACCTGTTATTGGTCTCCAAACCCATTGTGCTGTAGCTTTCATGCCATTTCCCATATTACCCTTAACAGCTTTCTTTTGCCTATCAGTAGAAACTTTTGGCCTAACAGTGGGAACTGCTGGCTTAGCAGTTGAAACCTTAGGCACCCATTTTTGACTTGGTCCAGCTGTTTTCTTGAAAAAGGCCTTGTTAACTGTTTGTGCTTGCTTATAATTTGAAAATTTTGGTTTTGCACATGAAACAGTTTGTTTGGGGTAAACAGTCTTGTTTGGACTAGCAGTATAAAGAGGTTTGGTGCCAGACCTTAACATAACTGCTCTGGGAGTTATGTTGTAGTTAACATTAGGGTAAGTGTTTCTTGAAAAACTTTTTGTGTTCACCCTTGCATTTGAATACCCAGATACCCTAGAATTCCCATTTACCATCATATTTCTTTGATGGTAACTACATCTAGCCTGCAAGTGATCAAAACTTCCACACACATAGCAAGCCTTATTAAACATGACAAAATTATTACCTAGCTGTTGGGACTTAAGGTTGTTCCAGTTTCTCTGGTTTCCCCTAGGCCTTTTTGTCCTGTTCTGAGATCTATACATCTCAGCATATCTAATTGTTGACCTAGATTGTTTAACTTGTTTTCTAGGTTTAACAGTTGGTTCTTTAACCACTTCCTTAACCACTTTTGGAACAGTGGTTTCTATTTTACTCTTATTTTCAGACACAACTTCATTAGCAAGAGAAGTATCACTTGCACTCTCAAACACCTCTTCTATTTTAGGACTCTCAGTAGCTTTTGGCCCATACTCAAACTTAGGCTCTTGAAACTCTTCTAAACCTGTATGTGCTAGGTCAATTCCAGGAGGTGAAGGAACACCTCTGTATGGTGGAGGAACTGACTTGTATCCAACACCTGACTTAGCTTTATTAATGATTTGACACTCTATCATGTTTTTCACTCCTTTAGAAGAGTGCTCAAGAGTGTCTACACTAATTTGCACATTATCATTAAGCTTTTTAAGTCTCTCAATTTCTTCTCTAAGAGCCTCATTAACAGCAATTTTATATTCTAGATCTCTTTTTAGAACAGCTATATCATCATTGTATTTAGTTTCATTAGCCCTATAGTGTTCTAACTGTGCTTCTAAAACTGATATGCCTCTTTTGTGATTAGATAAGTTATAACTAGTTTGATTTAGCTCTATCCTCTGTTCATCATATTGCTTTTTAAGTTTTTCATATTCTTTTAAAGCAGAAAAAGATTTAGCACAACTTATAATTGAATGTACCTCTGAGTCGGAGAATGCCATCTTCCTTGTAAGTGAACTGTTCTTCTGGGTCTTCTAATTCAAAGTATCAGAAACCTGGATCTTCTAATGCAAAGGTTGCAAGAATGAGATAACGTCCGTCATTCTAGTCATACATGATATGAGCTACCTGGTGATTAGTTGCTCAACAGAGAGGTTGTAGAACTAACCACCATGACGTGAACTTGTCTTTACCATGACTTGAACTTGTCACTACCATGACCTGAACTTGTCTCTAGCATGGCTCTAACTGGTCTCTGTCATGACTTGAACTTGTCACTAAAACACTTTTGACCCACATTTCCTTAAATGTGGATCACTCTTTCCGTTTTCCGCCGATACTACTTAAGGACAATTTATGATGACTATTCTATACAAATGAATTAGGACGCTTTTTCATTTAAGAAGAAAGTTATAAATCGAATAGATCATGAAGTTATAAGCTCTTACTTACAAGGATTGGGACGCCATTACTTGTAAGTAATGAGATATAAACAAATGAGACCAAGTATCTGGCACATGTACAAACAATTCCTGCTCCGTTTGTACAACCCTTTTCTTTTCTTTTCTCTTTCTCAACCCATTCTTTCCCCGACTCCTACGTTCATCAAAATCTCGGGACGAGATTTCTTCTAAGGGGGTAAGATTGTAACAACCCACAAAATCTCATCACTATAATTCCCATTACAAATACCTATAGTAGGTATTTCACAGGTAAATTTTTGCTTTTTATGTGCATTCATTACTTGCATGACTCTCTAGACTTGCCCACGTATCCTCACAAGCCAAA